>JAXGGA010009665.1:0-50418 GCA_038373865.1 Uloborus plumipes
TTTTTATATTTGCATATTTGTTTTAAATTGATGGTTTGGCAGGTGGCGCTGCAGCGAAGTACCTGTTTGT
Organism: Uloborus plumipes; assembly: GCA_038373865.1. Classification (NCBI taxonomy): domain Eukaryota; kingdom Metazoa; phylum Arthropoda; class Arachnida; order Araneae; family Uloboridae; genus Uloborus; species Uloborus plumipes. The sequence continues at coordinate 71 of JAXGGA010009665.1, forward strand.
TGCCTTAAAAGCACGCGCCACTTGCCAAACTTTGAGAGCCATTTGTTGTCATGTAAGAAGCATGAAAATAGATCATCAAATGTTCTTCAGTAAAATAAAAAAGCTATGAGTTCAAAACAGTCTGATTTTATGCCTGAACAAGTTGATCTTCTATCTTACAGATAAGTAACATATAATTATTTGGATCCTGGATAATGTATGTTAAACATTTAAAGTTATTTAGTGTTGGGGTAGTTTTTCTTCTGATTTTGCGCGGTCAAATTAGTTAGAACTAAAATTTTGTCTTTAGAATATGCATTCCCCAACATTGATCATAGTTGATGTCCTATCTTTTATTCCTGGTATTTTAAACTTAGTAGACTTTTAAATGTGAAATAGCATCCGAACATCTTGCTTTTAAAAAGAAATGATTTGTTCGTTTTGTGCGCGTGAGCGTACGGTGATATCAACAACATGTACAAATCATTATTCTTCAAATAAATCTTGACTTGAGAGATGGCGGTTTACATTGAAGCGGGAACGGATTGCTTCATTTTATAATAAGTAGCATCAGAGAGCTCACGCAGGCAGTAAAAACTTGAAGGAACTAAATAAGTTTAAAATACATTTTCTTTGCTGACCCTGCCTATTTTTAACGAAGCGAGGAGGTCTGTTTCCGCATCAAGGTCACGCGTCATCTTTAAGTGGTCAAGCTTTACGAACAATATTTTCGAATGTTGATACTTCATGTTATGATGCATAAGATCCCTATTATATTTGAAGGTATTACAATTAGATGTTCTAAAACTGAATTAAAAATTAAATAATCTAAATTATAGTTTAAAAAAACTAAAAAATACTCTTTTAGAGTTAATTTTTAAAAAATAAACGCCACACTCTTTACATACATAAAAGTTATATACTTAATACTATCATTAATACTAAAGGTTAAACTATATTTTCATGATACTCTGATTTCCCTCTGATTTTCAAAACTACTGAATATCCGCTTTTACATGCACTTAATACATCAATATGTAATCAGGCCCGTCATTGAGGGGGGCAGGGGGGGGGTCAATTGCCCCCCCCCCTGACTTTGAGAAATCAATGTATTTACATATAAGTGGGCGTGGTTTTTGATGTTTTCCGATGAAATTGCATTGTGTTTGGACCCTTTGCCCCCCTCTGGAAAAACTTGAAATGACGTCCCTGTATGTAATATAGTTTAGCCTTTACTATTAAATAGTTATAGTTTACTATTAAAAATAGTATTGAATAGACCAGTTTTATATTTGCAAAGAACGTGCATTTTATTTTTTATACTGACTGAAAACATAACATACAAACTGAAACACTTGAAATCCATCGACATGTAATATAGTTTACCCTTTAACATTAATAATAGTATTAAATGTATTACTTTTCTATTTGTAAAGAACGTGTTTTATCTTTTATTCAGAGTTACATACAAACAAACAAACAAACCCACATGTGAAACTAATAAAAGCGTATTAAAAAAAAACAACCCTGATTGCCAGCCTCAAATTTAAACGAACTAACTGGTCAGAAAAGCATTTTAAATTAAAAATATTTAATTTTTTTTCAAGAGGACATGTTAAACACGGAAAAGGAAAGATAATCTTTTACTCGTAAAATTTTGCTAGTTGCAAACGCAGAATATAGTAGCAAAATCAAAATCCCTTTTAAAATCCTTATACTGAAATCAAACACAAATATTTTATTTGTTAACGAATAGACACTGGTAACAAATAAACCGTTTAAATCATTGAGATTTCTTTCTTTGTCGGATAAAGATGAAATCGGTTACCAATAGCGTAAATAAAGCTTAGTAGTATTTATAATCTGCTAAAAGAGGTTCTCTGCAACATGGAAGATTTAAACACATTCTTTCACATGCAGACAAAAATTTGCTCTTTTTTTTGGTATTGATTTTTTCCGTTGCAAAAATCTCGAAAAACGTTACAGAAGTTTTTAATCAATATCTTCTTTGATTAGTTCCATCTGAAGACGAGACTTGTCTAAAAACACTCTCGGTAAATTCTCCTTTTGAACAAAAAAAAAAAAAAAAAAAAAAAAATCAAAATCGGTCCATCCGTTTTGGCGCTACAATGTCACAGACAGATACACACATACACAGATACAAAGACAACTTATAACGTCCTTCTTTTTTGCATCTGGGATTAATTAATATGATAATAAAAAATAAAATTAAACCAGAGATAAATTAATATGATAATAAAAAATAAAATTAAACCAGAGATAAATTAATATGATAATAAAAAACAAAATAAAATCAGAGATAAATTAATGAACTGATATAAGACTAACAATTAAATCATAGTTTAAAAAAAAGCTAAAAAATACGCTTTTAGAGTTAGTCAAATAAAGCTTTAAACTATGATTTAGTATAAGTTTACATGGAACTAGTAATACATTAAAATGTTATATAGTTTAGCCTTTATTATTAATAGTAGTATTAAATAGAATACGGTTATATTTGCAAAGAACGTGAATTTTATCTTGTTCAGAGGTACATGCAAACTAAGGCCCCTATATAGACGAGCCGGCGCATCAAGATTAAGTTTCACCACTTTGGATCCAGCACGTGTTTGAGTGTTTGAGTGGTTGTCTTTTCTGGCCAGTAATCGCGTTTTGGTATTTTTTCAGTGGGAGCAATTATTAGCGGCACGTGGATTTGGCAAAGATTAGCAATGCGCCAAAACTTTTTTCTGGCAACCCCACACTACAACAATGAAAATTTGAAAGTAAAAGTGAATGAATTGGATCCAAAGTGGTCGAACTTAAGCTTGATGCGTCGGCCTGTCTATATAGCGGGGGCCGTGGTGGCCCGATCGGTAAGGCATCGGACTCGTGTCCGGAGGGACCCGGGTTCGATTCCAGCCGATCAAAGATCCACCGCCTTGATTAATGGTGGCTGGGAGGCGTTAAAAATGTCGTGGTCACAAAGTCCTCCAAGTGAAACGATACCTCTGGGGGTGCTGGGCCTAGGGTTTGCTCGACCCTAGGGTTCTGGTTCAAAATTAAGAACAGAGCGCCCTTCAGGGCCCTATCCCGGTTAAACCACGAAGCTGTGGTAGGTACGGGGGACCCTGGAGGTGTGAAGTGAAATGTCTATATAGCGGCTCTAATGCAAACAACTGAAACACTTATAATACATCAACATGTAATAATATAGTTTAGCCTTTAGCACTAATAATAGTGTTAAAAATATTACTTTTATTTTAGCAAAGAATGTGAATTTTATCCCTTATTTAGAATTACATACATACAAACAAACAAACAAACCCACATGTGAAACTAATAAAAGCGTACTAAAAATACAAAGCTCAAAATTCTGGAAATAATGAAATATATGCAGAAAAATGTCCCAATTTTGCAAGTGGATTCAAAAAACGGTAGGGCGACATTAAATAAGCAAGATTAACATCCCTTATGCAAACGCTTTGAGATAGAAAAAAAAAAAGACGTCAAAGGGCGGAAATCGCCAATGAATGCTTCAATTGCTCCAAAGGTGATCACTCACCAACAGAAAAGAAACAACTAAAAGAATTCTCTGATGCAATAATCAAAAGTGACGTGGAAACACAAAATATGAGCGCGAGCCGCCCTCGCAAATGACTTCGAAACAGATACACGACGAATCAGTGAGAAATAATAAGGAGTTCCGATGCTTAATTCGATTTCCGAGATCAAAGAATTCTTTTTCGAGATCGCTTCTTTAAATGTATTCCACTCTACTCTCGAGAAAAAAAAATCACGTAGTCACGTGGGAAGAAGAAAAACAGAATGGAAATCCATTCTGAAGACTTTCTAACAGAGAAAACATTTCAGAACGCTCTCCAGAGTTCGTCAGGGGGAGGGAGTGAGGGGGGGGGGGCGAAAAAAAAGATTTCCGTGTCTTTTTCCGTTAGCGATTTCATCTCGAAGAAAGGGGGAATCTCTTTTCAGTTCGCATTTTCTTCAAATACATCTCCAGCGGCGGGGGTGAAATATAGACTTACGCGCTCTTTCTTGGTGACACGGTGCATCAATGGAAAAAAATGCCCCCCCCCCCCCGCCCTCTTTTCAGACACAAGCTTTCGAATAAAACAATAGCAGATGGATTTTTTATGAACTTGTTATTGTTTCTTGAATTTTAATAGTAAATTTAAAAGTTGAAACTTTTAAAATCGTTATATGATACAGCTAAGGCCCCTATATAGACGAGCCGGCGCATCAAGATTAAGTTTCACCACTTTGGATCCAGCGCGTGTTTGACTGCTTGAGTGGTTGTCTTTTCCAGCCCGTAATCGCACTTTGGTAATTATTCAGTGGGAGCAATTATTAGCGCCACGTGGATTTGGCAAAGATTAGCAAGGCGCCAAAACTTTTTTCTGGCAACCCCACACTACAACAATGAAAAATTGAAAGTAAAAGGGAATGAATTGGATCCAAAGTGGTCGAACTTAAGCTTGATGCGTCGGCCTGTCTATATAGCGGCTCTAGATACAGCTAACACTACACTGCAAATAAACTGTTGTTTTTACGGTATAATACTGGAAACTGAGGCTCAATTTAAAACTGTGAACTGTGCAGTAATAAACTGTAAAATTACCAATTTTGCAGTTTATTACTATAAAATGAGCTGTATTATACTGTAAAAACAACAGTATGTAACTGGCAGCAGAGGTTCCAGTTTGAAACTAAAATGAGCAATTTTACAGTTTATTACTGCAAAATTAGCAATTTTACAATTTATTACTATAAAATTAGCTGTATTATTCTCAAAATTCCAAATAATAGGTAAAAACTCTGAATCAATCATGTTACTTTGACCAGGGGTGCCCACAGGGGGGGGGGGGATTATGGCGCAAGTTGCGCCATCAAAATTTGGGGGGGGGGGGGGATTTTTCAGAACTAAATTTATTTATTTATTTAAAATATCCATTAATTAATTTTTTAATTTTAATTATTTACTGATTTTTTAAATAAAAATTATTCATTAATTATTTTTTAATTTAAATTATTTCTTTTATTTCTTTATTATTATTATTTCTTTATTTATTTTGTGTGTGTGTGTGCTTGGAATCTCTGGAAGAGAAAAAAAAAGCGATTCTATTCTGCGCATAGTTAGTTTAAAAAAAATAATATATAAAAAATAATAGTTAGAATAAAAAAAAATAAATAAATAATACTTAAAACATAAATAAATAATTTATTAAAAAAATAAATTAAAAAAAGATAAATAAAATAAAAAAGAGGGGTAAAAATAAATTATAAAAAGCACAGAGCTTGGGGAGGATGGGCACCCCTGACTTTGACCGTGAAACTTGTGGCTCTTCAAAAAGCTTTTGAATAATTACTTTCTCCCATGTACTCCCAAAAAGAAAATTTGAATGCTGTGTCCTATGCTCCTAAGACTTTTTTCTTTTTACTTTAAAAAAACGACTTGAAAGCAGTAGCAATGGGCAAATACTTCAAAAACTGTAAAAACATTTATTTTTTGCAAGGTATAGATGCCGAGCCACATTGTTTAGGGGTCAGAGAAGTTTGACTCTGATGGGGAGGTCCCGGGTTCGAGTTAGGTGCCCTAGCTGGGCAACGTTTAAATGGGTGCATTTTTTTATATATAGTAAATAATACCCGTTTTCCCTATAGCTTTTTATCTTAAGAATAAAACGTTTCACGTATTTGTGACATAATAGCTTATTATGAGTGTTAAAATTAATAAACCTAATTTTTTAACGAATTTCAGATCAAAAATATTCTCAAAGTAATATTAGGAGCTACGTTTAAAAACTTTTGTCGTGACAAAAGTCCAAAACAAGATTTAAAAATTCTTATAAAAGAATTTTTTTTATAAAGTTAAAGAGTTTAAATTCAGTTCTGAGTTATATCCGATATAATAAAATATTATGGTCCACTAACATCTAAAGCACTTCACAAAAACTTTTGTTTATCATCTCTTTAGAGGACTATCTGAGAAGTTATTCTTACTGAATAACTATTTAAATGTGATTAAATCATGCACTAATTCAAACAACTATATCAAGCTTGGTTGATTACACTTGTTTGGTTTCATAGTTCAATAGCTTGTTCCATCACCACTATTCACTTGACTTGCTTTTCCTTGGTAAAACATCAACAAAAGTTTGAATCGATTCCTTGTAAGGGTACTTCCATTTCTAACTTTCTATAAAGACATTTCAACAAACTACTTTTTTAGTTGAATACCTTTCGCATTAGAAAAATCTAAACCTATTGATTAGAAATTTCAGTTGAAAATTATGATGCTCAAATTTGCCAAGAGCTCATTCACTGCAAAAATAGCTTATGTAAGAAAGAGAAAGTCGAGGTGTTAGGCAGAAAAACATTAAATTATTTTCAAAGACAGTTTTTTCAAAAGTCGTACAAGGAATTATTAATGTTTTTACTTTTTTTTGGTGGAAGACTGGGGAGTTAGAACTCATTTCTCAAAAATCTGGTATGCACCCCACACTACTTCCTTTTACGTGTAAATTTCTTAGTAGTTGCCTTAAGTGTTAAAAAAAAGTGCTTAGAATGAGTAAGGTAACAATTCAAATATTTACTCCCCTAATCTACCACGAAACAATGCAAAAAATATTTTACAATGGTTATTTTTCTAAATATTGCTGATTTTAATATCATTTAGTGAATTTTTCGCAAAATATCGCCAATAGCGCCAAGTTGAACCCAAATTCAAAAAATAATTTTTTCGCCAAATTTGTCGCCAACTTGGCGATATGTCGCCAAGTTGGCGTCAAACACTTGGCGACCAAAAGCTTGGCGACATGTCGCCAAGTGGTGGCGCCAATTCATATCACTTGAGTTTGTATTGAAATTAACATTGATTTACCCTAAAAAAGGGGTAAAAGACCCCTTTGGGAACATTCGAATGCAATCACAAGGGGAGGTGCACAACTAGACCCCCCTCAGAGCCTACATACCAAGCTAGAAGTTTCTACGGCATATAGTTTTTGAGTTATGCGAGCCACATACGCACATACATCCGCACATTCATCCGCACATACATCCGCACATACGTACATAGAGACGTCACGAGAAAACTCGTCGTAATTTACTCGGGGGTGATCGAAATTAATTTTTCGGCTGTTTGTATGTTGTTAGGTACATATGCACGTGCTGACAGGTCGAAAAAACTACGCGACATTCATTCAGGGGTGAGCAAAGTCAAAATTTAGACCGAAATTTGAGTGAAATTTTTTTCGTGATCACAATACTTCCGTTACTACGTAAAAGGAAGTAAAAACGCAACACGGTAGGGGAAGAAAAGGAGGGGTTGGGATTGCTAAGTTTTAGAGCATCGTCGATTTTAGGCGAAAAAATACCTTGTGGATCAAAATTAATCAAAAGAATAAGATGATTAAAACAAGGATTTTCTTTTCCCGTGATATCTGACATCGTGAAGTCACAAAATTGGAACTGAATGAGATATGATATGAACTCCCGGATAAAAAAACGTCATAAGCTCCTAAGATATTTTTTTTTTGCTTAAAAAAAACGACTTGAAAGCAACAGCAATTGGCAAATACTTCAAATAACTTTGACCAACAGGAGATCAATTGTTTCCGGTTTCAAAAATGACCGCATAAGAGAAACTCTATAAAGATTCTGGCCGGCCACCTTGTCTAGTGTACAGAGAAATCTGACTGTGACGGAGAAGTCCCGATTTCGAATCCCGGCTTGGGCACGGATGTACTTTCTCTCTCTGCACCTGTGGTGATTTTGGAGATTTAAAACACTACCTACTCTCTTGCCCACACCAGAACACACCACTTCCCCTATAGTAATCAAAACATGAGAGACAACTGGAAAGTCCTCTCCCATATTGACCTTAAAGATCACAGATGCATGTTAAATCTATTGAACTTTCTTGAAGCCAACAGGACCCTGCTCTTCCCCGACCTAAACTAAAAACTCACCCTTATTCACTCTTTCTTTTGTTTTGCATGACATCTTCTCATTAAATTTCTCTCACTTACCCCTTTTATACAATCTTTCGTCCAACACGTGATCTTTGCTCATAATATTTTTGCGCACACCTTTTCATTCACTTAGTGAATTTGCATCTCTTTATTTATTTATTTATTATTATTCTGTGTGTTTCGTTTAGTCATCTTGTCATATCTCTGTGTTTTGCGAGTCCTTTGTCTTGCTGCTTTTGTACTATATCTTGTTATTTGTCTTTTACTAGTTTTATTGTATGTTATGTTTTGGTGCCTTGAATAATTTTGGACACCGACTCCGACTGCCGGCTTACGAAAAGACCCCGGCAGTCATTTTACGGCAGTCGGTAGGCTCTCTTCTGCCTTTGTCCTTTCTCTGTAGAAATGTTTGCACTTTGAATGGCTGCCTGCCTTATAAACGGGTCTTATGGCATGTGTGTTGAGCTAAAGTCACACTCCCACCCTAATGGTGGTCGTAAAAGCGGAAGCCCAACATATTCTGCCTTAAATCGGGTAGATGAGTCTACTCGGGATCAGGTATCCGAGTGGTTTCAGAAACACCAACAGCTATAAAGATTCTGAAACAGTAGGTAGCAATTTTTTTCAGTTCTGTCGCTTTTGTTGCTGAGGTAAGATAAACAGCCTGTTCTCGTTTGACCAGCAAGACCATCCAAATGAAAAATGTTCAAAATAAAATAAAAAGTTCCGATATTAACATTTTAAGACGTAAAAAAAGTTTAAAAAATACGAAATCTAAGTTTTAATATGGTCACACAAGACCGCATTGTTACATTTAAGGAAGTCATTTCCATTAAAAAACAATACCGACACAAAAAATTGGAAACTTTTCTGATCGAAATTCAAGAAGAATTTTGAGCTCAAAATGAGTAGGGAGCGCGCAGAAGATGAGATTTGAACCTATTGCCTTTTCTGGAGAATGACATGTTGTCGATGTAAAAAAAATATATTTTTATATTTGATTTTTTCATTGCTGTTGAAAAATAAAGGCAATTGTTCCCTCTGGCAAGCGCGTGCCGTGTCAGTCGGACTTCACACCAAAAGACCGTTCAGTTGGAAAAGTGAATCAGCGCACTGCAAAAGTGCCGGCCTCACTGGCACAAGACAGCATAAACATAAACAACTCTTGCAATACACCACCAACTCGGCTATTTCGATCCATGGACAGCTGTTACGAGCTTATTCTGCTCTCATCAGCATGGAATACGAAAGTAGTCGAGTTGAAGGCAAAAATCCTCTTATAAAGCAAAGCGAGCCAAAAAAACTGGTAGCTAATGTGAAATTAGAATATCAGCGAGCGACCGCACTTGGTACGGTACAACTCGTAAATTTTTTAGGCAGAGCTTAAGGTATAAAGTAGTGAGTAACCGCCCTTAAGCAAGGGCTAAGTCAGAAACATGCATTACACCGCCAACTCGGCTACTTCGATCCATGGACTGCCGTTTCGAGCTTATTCTGCTCTCATCAGCATGGAATACGAAAGTAGTCGAGTTGGAGGCAAAAATCCTCCTAAAACTAGCTACCAGTTTTTTTCGCTCTCTTTGCTTTATAAGAGGATTTTTGCCTCCAACTCGACTACTTTCGTATTCCATGCTGATGAGAGCAGAATAAGCTCGAAACAGCTGTCCATGGATCGAAATGGTCGAGTTGGCGGTGTATAGCAAGTTTCTGCCTTAGCCCTTGCTTAGAGGCGGTTACTCACTGATTTATAAACAACTCTGTACCTGAGCAACAGAACGACTTCAGTCCAAAAATGGCGATTTTTACTTTATTACTGCACTGTATGTTGCAGAATCCTATCCCGCGTCGACCCATGAGAACGTTATTCCAGAAAATGAATTCCTTTTCACAATTGAAGGGCTCGGAAGATGAAGGGGCTAAGTGACAAAACAGAAATTGCGAGTCATTGAAGCTCAAAGTTTTATTGTTGCAGTTATTGCAGCTTTTTTGTTTTCTGGTTTTGTCGTTAGTGTGCGAATGAAATTGGTCTAATGACATCTACTTTTTGATGTACCAAGTTTTATTTGCTTTCCTGTATCCATTGCTTACCATTGTCCAGAGTGTTCATTTTTCGAAATGGAACATAGCCATTTCATCCTCCAAGATTTTCAATTATTTATCGGCATTAAAAGAGCGCGAGTCTCCTTCTTTGCATGCTTCCAGCAATCGTTTTCGCCCTTTCCTGAAAAGTCCCGAAAATGGACTTACGTTAGTCTGGTTCTGAAGTGCAGAACTAGCTGTTACGAAAATAGACGGATTGATAGAAAAACGGGGTTGTATCCAAAGAAAAAAAACTTTTCTTGTAAATACTCATGGTCTACCGCCCCCTATTCACAATGACTGTTAACCCCTTATCTGCAAGCATTTCCAACCCGCAGAAGTACTTAATACTGAATCATGACGCTTCGCCTATCGCGTCATATTTCAGTCTCTCTTCGGTATTATACTTCCAGACACGACACTTATAAATGTTTCAAAGAACACCGTGCTCTGCCGCTCTCCGAGCACTACGACGCACATTCGAAACGGAGCACAAAAGCACTCCTCCAACTGAAAAGAAACCGAACAAAAAGATATTCTTAGAAACTTCGCGAAAAATTCATACACCCTTCGAAGACGTTCTTTGAAAGCGATGAAAAATAGATCTGGCGGTGCATTATTTCGTTCTATGTACTCGCCATTTTTTTTTACCTCCGGCATTTCGTGGTAGTATGTGGGAGATGGGTTTCGTGGAGGGAATAATAGCAGCGCGTGGGGAAATATCTCGGAAGAGTTGGATTTAAGGTTGGAAGTGAGCGTTAAATGAGGAAAAATAGTCCCAAAAGGCTTTTTTCACACTTCCCAGGCAGCACAACAAACGTTTAAACGTTTTATAAACGTTTTTGATCCGTTGTCACAGCGTTAATAATCATTTTACAACCTTTAAAAAACGAAGTGTGCTACTTGGGTTGTGAAGTCATGCTTGTACTCTAAGGCAGTGGTTCCGAAAGTGTGTTCCACGGAGTCCTAAGGTTCCGCCACAAGTTAGTTTTAACATACATTCATTATTTTTCAGACATTATGAATAAATAAAAGAAATATTATAGGGACTGGAAAGTAATGTCGTTTTTTTTTTTCAAAAAAATCAATCGGTAAAAGTTTTTATTTTACATCAACAATGTCATTATCCTCGTTATCAAAAGCGTTTTTGCCGTCCAGTAGTATATTTTAAATCTCTGATAAATTTAAAAGTAAAATTTGGAGTAAAAATATCTTGAAATGGCATCTTGGATACCAAGAAGAATTTCAAGTTTTGTTTTCAAATGTGTATCGGAAAGAGAGAAATCAGAGGGTGAAAAGTCAGGTGAGTATGATATGTGAAGCAGTCGGATTTCTCTTTCTTCAGATCACTAAAACACTTCCTACTGCACAAAAATTCAACTTGTATCTGAAATGCCATTTCCAGATTTTTGCTTCAAAAATCAATTTTTTCTTTATCTACCCGACATTTAGAATGTACTTCCAGATGGCAAATGCCCTTGATAACTTGGATAAATACATCGTTGATTTAAAATAAAAACTTTTAGCAATTGAATTGTTTAAAATAAAAATTACATTGCTTTCCACTCCTCCTAATAATATCAAGGATTGTTCAAATGGTAATCATTTCTCATCTCTATCATTTCATTCCACGGCACACCGAACTTAAATTTTTAGAATGAAATAAATTTTAAATTACTGACTATATACAACTCCTAATTTCAACAAAAAAAAAAAAATATGAGAATAGCATCCAAGAATTTAAAGGAAAAAGCGATGCAATTATACAATGTTTTCTCCAGATTTGCCGAATACGGACATTTTTGGGAGGTCACGGCGACTTTCCCTGAGTTTCTGTTGGGCCGCATCTGTTTGACTCCTGGATAGTTTACATCTTTTCTGCTAGTCATAAACAATAATGGGGTCCCTTGAAGTAAAGGCGAACTTCTAAGAGTTCCGTGGGTTAAAAATTTTGAGAACCGCTGCTCTAAAGAACCATTAGACAAACTCAGCTCAAAGAATAACTTATTCTCTTCTCCAATGAAATGGGATTTTATTCAAGAGGAAAGGTTTTTCTAACCGGTGTCAAAAAAGAAACTTTTAAACTTTGACGTTTTGGATTCGAATTACATTTTTCGAATCACGAGTTGCGATAGGACTTCACTCACGTTTAGATATGTGTCCTCATGTCTGAAGAGTTCTCAAAAGGTGAGACCATTTTCAACTCAAAATCACACCTTTATCATTTTTCATTTCCAAAAACAAACTTAGCTCACACGAGTATTCGAGATCGAGGCAAGGAATTAAACGTGGAGCTGCGAAAATATGAAAAAGCTGACTAGATTTCTTTCTTCTTCTTTCAAATCCCCGGGATCTAGTAGAGCTAGATCAAGTCCAACAAATCTTTCACCTTCCAAAAGTCAATGACAAGACCTGGTCTATCCCTAAATGACTATATTAATTTTAGTATTTATTACTCTGTTCACGAGATTTTGCATCAGATCTCTTTTTCCGTGTTCTCTCACTAGCTTTCTCACCATATTTATCGACTTCTTTTTCTCTGAGAAAGGAGCGAACGCCAAACAAGAGTCGAGTGAAAACAAATAGCAATCGTGATTGCGCAAAAAAACGAGAATTTTTTTTTTAATAATGAAAAACGTTTTAATTTTAATGAACAATTCAGTCGAAAAATGACATTTTATACATTGTCAGTGAGGAATTTGCCTCTTCTCGTACATAAAAGAAAACTGAAGAAAGAAAGGAAAGGTAAAAAGGCGAAATAGTGTACGAACTACAACTTAAACGTTCGTAAAAGCAAACTAGTTGAGCACTAGTGCAGTTTTACTAAAATGATTTAATTTTATACACAATATTTTACTCATCGCTGCTTGCGAGTCTGTCCTCAAGTACAAGTACATTACATTTTAATAGTTGAAAGCAATGCAGTCTTTTCTTTCCCGCACATTTTTAGGGGGAAAGTTCTTTTAAATCGGTATATATTATTTTTTAATTAAAATATGGAAACAGAAAGAAATTTTCCTTCATGCTAATATTTGCACCTATATGTTTAACCCCTTTTGTCCCAAATAAATTTAGCAAATTTTGAAAATCAGTAGGGTCTAAGGCCCCCTACACCTTAGGGCCCCTAAGAAAACTGTTTCCGATTGCAGGCCTCTCAGCTAAGTACAAGGATTGGTACTTAAAAGCTTCAGCATGATTACAGTCATATAGGATTCATAATACTAAATTAATAGAAGCGGGACTTCTGAGTCCCGTCGGGACATAAAGGGTTAAAATGATTCTAACAGGCACATATCAAGATAATTTTTAATGGCATCATTCCTTTTATATTTCTGCATGGCATTACAAATACAAATACAAATGTGGCGACCAGCAGCAGGCTCTGGGCCCAACTTGGCTGGTCCTAGTCAATTTTAAAGACCCCAATGAAGATCAATGGCCCTCTTAAAGCCATCTACTCCATTGCTCTTTACCGCCTCTTCCGGTAAGCTGTTCCAAGTTCCCACCACCCTGCTAAAATAGTAATTTTTTTGAATTTCAAGATTAGCCTGAGATTTAAACAGCTTAAAACAATCAGACAACAACAGCACAAAACAACAGCTTAAAACTGGGTCAGGCATTAACCCATTAATGCCTGACATTTTTTTCCCAAAGATAATTTGTATACTGGTTACAAACAGTGTTTAATGAACAGGAAAAATAATAACAAAAATATTATGCAAAAAATAATGTTTTTATTAAGGAAAGAAAAATCGTCCCTTAAAAGTTACGATAGACCCCAGAGGGTACATACTTTTTTTACTAAAATTTTTTTCTCCCTACGATATAATATTTAAAAAGACGTTTTATAAGAAGAAATAAAATCAGCAATGAACATAAACTGGAAAGCTGGGAATCACTTTGAAAACTTAGCTTTTTTTTCTTGAGATTGTGAACGATGTCATTTTTGATAAAGATCATATTAAAATTGCTACGGAACACACATTACAATGGTTATGTGCTTCAATCTGTTAATAACGAATGAAAACAATACCAAGGTACTAATTGAACACTATTATTTGGTTGAAATGTTCATTTTGGGGAAATTCAGGCCCTTTTTTGGACCGTCCCTAAAAAGGGACGCTAGGCATTAATAGGTTAAATTAAAATGATATTCTCCCTTTACAACTTGTTTCTCACCACAGACAACAGTAATGCAAAAATGTCAGTCAAAAGCGAAAAGATTCTGAATATTTAAACAAAGAGACAATGGAAATTGAATTCAAAACTAAATGAAAAAAAATTGAAGCATTGCAAAAATATTACGAAACATATCTTTTCATTGTACGTTTGTAATGTTATGCGTTTTGTTATGCATTACTTTGACAAAACAAATTCTTTACATCAATGAAAAGTTTGAAGATTTTACTGAGCATAGGGTACAGTAAAGGGTTCCTCAAGAGATTTACACTATTTTTTAAAGAAAATTTAAGTAAAAGACTAAAATTCTAATTCAAAACTTGTAGGAAACTGGAATTAAATAAAATTTTACATAAACGGATAACCCTTGTTCTTAAGTAACGTTACTACGTTGCTTAAGATGCAGCTGCAATGGTTGCAAGAAAATTTTATGTAATCCAGAGGATTTCCCAAGGATTTTCTAATAGTACAACAGTTATTTTTCTAAAGTATATGACTCATCCTCCCCGTGGTTACATGTCATACCAATTACTGCGTTAAAAAATATCTTTGTGAGAAAACAAATATAAACTTCAGAATTTCAGTCGGCAATTGCTCCAAAAAGTGAAAAATATAAATTACATTCTTAACTTTTCAAATAATTTATATTTCGAAACAATACAAGTTACTCTGGCCAAAAAATACTATGAAAGTGACCCGTTATCGGTTATTAGCATTAGATGAAGATAAGCACAATGATAGTAATAAATTTCATTTTGTGCTTCAGATTAACCTTAATTCAAAATTGTCATTGTGATAACTGTTAAAATTTGAGGATTTCCCTGATTTTCTACAGGGTCCCGTAATCAAACCCGGACCGTGAGACCGTGGGACCAACTGGAAGGTACACCCTTTCAAACGAAAAACGAATTTTTTTAATCGTTCCAACCATCTTTGAGTAATCGGGGAAAATGCATAAAAAAAAGGTCTCAGACGTATAACCCAGGTAGCACAAATAACGTTTAAACGTTTTATAAACGTTTTTTATCGGTTGTTACAACGCTAATAACCATTTTTCATCGTATAAACAGCGAAGCCTGCTACTTGGGTAACCTCCTTATTTGTTGAAATCGGCTAAAAACGTTCATAAAAGACCAATAGCAACATTTACTTATTAAATTGCACTGTAAGTTATCCATCCCAACTTAAAAAAAAAAAAAAAAAAAAAAAAAAAACATCGTAGCTCAGAAACATCATTCCAATACTATCGTCACACCTCTCAAAAAAGAAAAGACCTCTGCGTGAAAATGTCTCGGTACTGGTACTTTCAGGTACCAGTAGGATTCATGCCACATTGGATTCATATTACTAAATTAATATAAGCGGTACTTTTGAGTACCGTAAGGGCACAAAGGGCTAAAGGAGTCTTTTTCAAGTAAAACATTACACGGATGGGGAGATTTTTTACCTTTCCATACCCCTCCCAAAAACTATCCCTATGTCCGCCGCTGCTCAATTACTATATAGAGTTATTCCATGAAAATGTCAACCTCAGCCGAAGAAAAAAAAATACCAAAATGAAAAAAGTATGAAAAAATAAATAAATAAATAAATAAATAAAAATTAGACAACAAAAGGAGTTAAAAAAATTGAAAAAGTATTGTAATTATCACTGAGATTAGCCATAATAAATAGTTTAGAGTGTGTTTACTGCTTGTTATTCGATGGTTACGTTAGTCATGCTCCATCTTGAGTAAAAGTGACACTTAAGACTAAAAAAAATTAAGATTTAATAAATGTGTTTTATGTTTTCAAAAGCCAACTTTACACATTTTTCATGTCTATCATTCAGTTTTCAACACTTGCTTAACTTTGAGAAATTTTCACCTCACAACATGAGCATTCATTTTCAGGGTTGCAAAAATATTACGTTAGTCACGCTGCTATTTTGGTTGAAAAAAATATCTACTGTCAGTAATTTTGTTTGAAATTCTTAGCAGAAATGCTGCATAGATACCATGTACATTGTAAATTCACCAGCATAACTAAAAAAAAAATTTTTTTTCTTTTAAGTTACAAGTAAAAACAGTTACAAAATCAGCTCTGAATGTTACGTTAGTCACTATGGAATGACTCTATAACCGCCAGCAAATCACAACAATCCAGTGACACCGAAGCCAGATTTTCCGAACTTACCGGGCAGCCGTGGCATCGTCGTGGTCACGATGAGCGTCGTGAGGAGGCGGCGCGCGAAGAGCCGGATCCACGGCGAGGTCATGGGGGGCCTCGGCGCATCCTCTGTCTCCCGGATGTCCTCAGTCCCTGACTCCCGGACGAGGAATGCCGGAGTCCGGCCGGAGAGCGGCTCTTTTAGAGTCGGAACAGCGCCCCCACACCGCGGGCCGGAAGGGGTAATTTCGACGGCGGTAGTTTCGGTTTTCCATTTTTTGTTTCTTTTCCGCGAGTGTCTTTTGCAGTGGCGTAACAATAAAGTGGCAGGGCTGGCGAAATGCCACGGGGCCCCCGATCCAAAAGGGCCCCGGCCCAAGAGGCCGCAAGCTCAGAAATATTTTTTTTAACATTGTACCCGAGTATTTAATTTTACTTAAAAAGTATATTTTGGAGGAGTTCAAAAACTAAAAACTAAAATTGCAAGTTTTACAGTTTGTTACTGTGTATTTTACAGTTTTAAACTGTAACCTTGGCTGTCACTATTAGGCTGTAAAAGCAACAGTTCATTTTTCGCAGTGTAGAAATATATTAAATCCTTGCTTTATTTGTCAAACTTTATGAAGAACATGCTACTATGTAAAGTTAAATTTCGAAGATTTCCTGAAAAAATATTTAAACAATACTATTTTCTCCATAACGGACGCATTTCGTAAGCGATGTTCGTTTCGGAGTCCTCCCCCCCCCTCCCCCCCCTAAAAAAAAAGAAAAAAAAACGTCAAATAAATACTGTTTCTTGAAACCTTCAAAATTTGATCGTTTTTTACAGAAGTAGAATCCTTGTTCTTCATAAAATTCATGCAACGAAATAAGAGTTCAACATTTTTGGATTTCTTTTCAGGATGTTATTTGCAGCAATTGATGCATTTTTTAAAATGGAATTTCCGAAAAATAAAATAATCATACAATACTTACAAATAATGATTTCAACGGAAATTGCGATTGAATCTTTCTTGATTAGACGAAGTAAAACCCAGCCTTTGATTCTGAATTTATATGTCTCTGGATTTGCAAACTCCGAAATTTTTAAGATATGCTGATTGTTGCTGATTTTTGAATCCACTGATTTATTTTGATTTCTGCTGTTTTTTGATATTTTATTTATCCCTTTTATTCACTTTTTATCCCACTTTCAAGTTAGAATAAGAGAAAGAAGAAAAAAAGCATTTAACGTAGCTTAGTGCATCTTTAAAACATCGACAAAAAATAAGTCAAAAAAAAAAAAAAGAAAGTCAGAAACAAGTAAAATAATGAAATAAATGTCTAAAAATGAAAATTTGTAAAGTACGGTTTTAAGAGGGGGAAAATATGAGTCTGTCGGTCTGTCTGTCAGTTGGTCTGTCTGCCCTAATAACTTTTAAGTAAACAGTCCGATTTGAACATTATTCTGTTAGATATAAACAAGAAGTTCTGTCAAGATCTAAAAGAGCCTACATTTTCGTATACCGACATCGTCGCTCAAGCATCTGAAAAATATTTTCTTAATTGTAAGAGTGAAGGGTTTCATGGCCGGTATCAATATTATTATATGAAGATTCCGGGTTGTTGTGCCGTGGTCTGAATGGACTTGTCCCAAACGATTCGGCTGCCATCTTCAGTGGCGTTGACGAAGCTTCCAGGGAAGATTCCTCTAGACGACTGGTACAGTTTTCGAAGTGTTCGTTGTGTTTATCAGAGGAGTAGGGGAGAGTGGTAATGAATGGGCCATGGTGATGAATGGGCCACTAACAAAATATGAAAAAGTATTTGCATGAATTTTTTTTTGATGCCACCAATAGATGTAGCTATTTGTTCTACTAAACTCATCCAATTTTCATTCGTTTGCGCTGAGCCATTTTCAAACTAGAGTGGCATGGTCAAGAATCTGACTGAAAAGTAAGTTTTTCCCTTTTTAGTAAAACATTTCCTAGCTAAAATGTACCAAGTATTTCACTGCATACATATGTATAAGCTAGTCTTTCCATATCTATAAACTAATCTTAAGATGTATTTTGATGTTATCTAAATTCAATGTACTCAAAAAACCTAAATGTATTCCAAAAGTATAGGTGGGGCTGAATAGGCCACTATGTCATGGTAATGAATGGGCCACCTAAATATTGTTTTTATTCCTTTTCTTTGGATTTTCGCATTAATATGAAACACAACTGACTGTCATAGATAAAGATTACTGTCGTCAAAATAGGTTTGCAGTAACTTCTAAATATAATTTGCAGATCTATATTATATTCCTATAGTACAATAGACCTCTGGTCGCAGTGCGTGGCTTGAAAAAGCCCCCTCTCTCCTTCATATTATATTCCTCACAGTACAATTTCATTTTCTTTCTTGGTAGCTTAAGTTAGATATTTCTTATGAACGATGTCTAGTAAGTTAAACAAAAAAAAAAAAAAAATGAATTTTGACAAGTTTGAAAATGAAGATGAAGTTTTTGAAAGTGATTTTTAATATTAATTTTGAAATATATAAATTTTGTTAAATCATAGTAGGTATTATCTCTCATTTTTTTATATATATATATTTGTCTTTATTTATTTCTTACAATCTCATTATTTAGTCATTTTTTTGCTACAATCAGTTTTTTTATAATTGCATCAGTTTTGATGTTTATATAATTTTAAATCAGTATGATTTTGTATCATCATGTCAAGTGCCACATTTATTTTGTCATATTCAGCAAATAAAAGATTAAATCCACATGTTTTCATTGAATTCATTTAGTGGCCCATTCAATACCTTCGATGGCCCATTCAACCCCATAGGTGGGGTTGAATGGGCCAAATTTCAAAATTTTTATTTTCTATTATAATTCATTATAGACAAGTGCTAATCCAACTTTTATGATTTTTTTAGATAGCCAGATAAGTAAAGTAACTAAAACACCAATTTAGAGTTAAAACAAAGTGTTAGAAAAAATTACAAAAATTCAAAACCAAAAAGTGGCCCATTCATTACCACTCTCCCCTACTTCTCTTCGTCCTCGTCTGCTGTTGGCGATGAGCGCTGGCCGTGCTCCTTGTTCCCGGTTGACGGCAGCTGCCGCTATCTTCGTTCTGGCCGGTAACTGGCTAGCTCTCTGTTTGGATGGTAGCTCTTCTCTCGTTAATTCTTTTCAATACAGGATGCTAGATTTTTGTCTGCTGCATCTGATGAACTTTCTGCAAGCGAGATTTTTTTTCTGTGTATAAGGCAAAAGCGAACTCTACCCGCACATTTCTGGTATGCCAGTAAACATACTGCCATGTCCCATTCAGAATATGGCACTAGACTTCAGCAAACTTCCTTGGCCAGACCACGTGGCCATACTAAATCAATGAAATTCATGGACGGAATCAAAACTTTTTCGCCTTGCGGTTGTTTTCGTCCTACTTCACCTGCCCACATCCTAGAATGTATTGGCGCCCCTGCAGAGCTCTGTGGAGTGAGGGGGAGCGTGGACTTGTAGAGCTGTTTCAGTGACATGGTCTCTTGGACCTGGTCCAAATGCTCTGGACAAGGGGGACATGCAACAAGATTTTCGTTTAATTTTACACATTCCTCCTTCCTGTTGAAATTGTTGGAATGTTCAAGCAATTGAAATATTTAATGTATTATATTAAGAGAGATATTGATGCACATTTCTGAATCTGCCATCATGAAAATTGAAAAAAAAAAAAAAAAAATGCTGATGGAATAGTACCATACTTTTTATCCTCTTGTTCCAAACGAAACTCAAAACTCCGAAAATGAGGAGAGGAGGGAGAGGCAGCATCCTCAGTGACGGAGAATCGTCCAGTAGGAGATGACAGACTGTCGCATTATTCCAGCAGCTGTTATTGCGACGGCCCCGATTCCGTTGACGGCTGACGAGTGGATTCTAGTGAGTGGGGACACTTTCGTCCACGAAAGATGAGTCCGCATTTTCCTCTGGAAAGCGAAAGAATGCTTTTCAGCAGCCATTTTCTGGCGGTGCTTTGAGTGGGAAATCTTTTTATGACATTTGCGAACCGTATTCGGTTTCGAAAATTAAGTTTAAAAATCAATTTATATGCATTTTCAAGTAACTTAACTATTAGAGGGAACGCGAAGTTATGTCATTTTTTCAAACAAATCAATTGTTAAATGTGTTTATTTGAAATCAACGATGTCATTATCCTCGTTGTCAAAACCCTTTTTGACATCTAGGAGTAAATTTTAAAACCTGGATAGGTAAGAAAAAAATATTTTTAGAGCAAAATTTTTTGAAATAGCATTGTTGGAAATCGATTAAAAAACTCAAACTCAGAACTCGAAATCCGTATCAATTAAAACTCGTTAATTGATACGGATTTCGCAACATTTTAAAATAGCAATTTATTAACACAACTCAGAAATTATGCAGATGATGCACCATCTATATACTACAGATAACTGACATCAAATCTTAACTTGTATATCTACTAAGTAACTCAGTATTCCAAGAAAATCAAAAATTCTAAAACTCCAACAATGCCAAGCATAAACTCCAAGTATAAGATGAAGTGCAAGGCTTAACAAACTCTAAATATGAAATAAAATTCAAGGCTTAACAAACTCTAAATATGAAGTAAAATTCAAGGCTTTGCAGCTAACAATATTTCCAGTTCCAACAGCATCTTGAATACACTGTGAAAAGGGAATGATATTTTTACAGTATAATACAGCTAATTTTATAGTAATAAACTGTAAAAATTGCTAATTTTACACTAATAAACTGAAAATTGTTACTTTTACAGTACTAAGCTGTAAAATTGGTAGTTTAGCAGTTTATTACTGTGCATTTCACAGTTTTAAACTGGAACCTGTGCTGCCAGTATTATACAGTTTTTACAGTATAATAGAGCTGAATTTATGACAATAAACTGTAAAATTGCTAACTTTACTGTAAGAAACTGTAAAATTGATAGTTTTACAGTTTATTACTGTGCTACTTCATAGTTTTAAATTGGAACCTCGGCTGCCAGTATTATATTGTAAAAACAACAGTTCATTTTTTGCTGTTTACAAGCCAAATTTTCTTGCTTTTTTTCATACATAGATCGCGTTAAAGGGAAATCAGATGGTGCAATGTTAGGTAAATATTAACCCATTTATGCCCAAGTTTTCTTAGCTATTTTTTTTTTTTCAATTCTTATTTGCTTAAAACTCTTACTTAGAAAGGTTTACATACATTTTAGGCTTAAAATAGCTCGCCGTTGCCGTATTTATTAAGTTATTTAACGCCCTGTTTATGGGATATTTTGAAGATATGTGTGCAAAATACGACCTTACTAGACTTTACTTTTGAGCGATTCCATACCAAATCACCGAATGGGGGTCGCACGACCGACTCGGATTTTTTTTTAATTTGGTACACAGATTGATGGTATAGAGGTATGAAAAAGGCCAAAAGGAAAGTTACCTGCTCTACTTATTTTCTGAGATACATGCCCTCAAAGTTTGTCCGCCACGTCAAAATACTAAAAAAGTGATGTTATTTAATCATTTTTTATAAAAAATCGTACTCATGCAAAATAAAAGTGTTAGATATCTATGGAAACTAGGTACTCCAGGCATTCTGAAAAAAAATACTAGAACGTTCATAATGAAAATTGCCAAGGTACAGGGCTCTTTGAAGTTGTCACCACAAAAACTTGATTTTGCAGATTTTGCTAAAATTCAGGCATTTATTACAAAAAAAGGCAAACAAAACCAAAGGTTTTCTCACTTTCTGGTAGTGTACAGGTCCTCCCTGTAAATTGCTACGCAATAAATTTTTTGGGTTTCTCACTCCTTCTTGGAAATATTTTAGCTTAAAGATAAGCCGTAAGGCAAAAAATGCGTTTTTGGCCATATTGGCAGCCATTTTTCTCATAAAGGGGGAGCAGTAGAAACTTTAATTTTTTTTTTAAACAAGCCACTGATATGTTAGCTATTCACAGGAAAAGAGTTTACTTTTGGTTATTTCTCCCATTAAGAGATATCCTGCTGACAGTATATGCATGTTTTTCGCGACGACCATATGCTTTTGTTCCCCCTCTCATGGACTTAAAATTAATTAAACCAAAAAATAATGATATATTTATTATTAGCTGTATTATCTACCCAATATGTCATGAAATTTAATTTATTAAATCATTGAACAATAAATTAGATAATTGATGAAAAAAAGAAAAAGTATTTCTCTGATGCCTGAGCATTATGCATTCATAATTATAAAGCACTAAATACTTTCTTGAGAAATTAATTAACATAAATGAGCTCTAAATAGTTATATTATAAGCAATACCCAATCTTGTGATTGGGATACTCCTGTTTTTAATTGAAGAATTTCTTGAATATCACATGAATATCAGGAAAATAAATGAGGTCTTTTCGTTTGATGTAGGATATTTTATGACAAATTTCATTTGATGGGCTACTAACTGAGCATGGTGATAAAGAGCTATTAATTTCAGCATCGAATTCCATTTTACCTTATTAACAGTTAAATATTTACAAAATAATTAAATAAATAATTTAATATAAAGCCATGCTTGAAGAATTAAAATTAGTGCAACTAATTTATTCCCATACTGATCTTTACAAAACTGACATGTGTTGAGCACTGATAAGAACTGACAAGAATAAGTTTACTCACTAAAATACTAGTTCACAGATACTATAAAGCGTACATTCTATTTTCTACAAAATAATACTGCAACAAAGAACAAGGGTATAAAGGGGTAGGTACTAAAGAATTTCTTGAAAAATCAATTAAAATAAAGGAGCTTCGAATATTTATCTCATAGGCAATACCCAATCTTGTGATTGGATGTTCCTGATTGATGGCTATAAACAGGAGGATACCCTTGTTCTTTGTTGCAGTATTATTTTGTGGAAAATAGAATGTATGCTTTATAGTATCTGTGAACTAATATTTTAGTGAGTAAACTTATTCTTGTCAGTTCTTATCAGTGCTCAACGCATGTCAGTTTTGTAAAGATCAGTATGGGAATAAATTAGTTGCACTAATTTTAATTCTTCAAGCATGGCTTTATATTAAATTATTTATTTAATTATTTTGTAAATATTTAACTGTTAATAAGGTAAAATGGAATTCGATGCTGAAATTAATAGCTCTTTATCACCATGCTCAGTTAGTAGCCCATCAAATGAAATTTGTCATAAAATATCCTACATCAAACGAAAAGACCTCATTTATTTTCCTGATATTCATGTGATATTCAAGAAATTCTTCAATTAAAAACAGGAGTATCCCAATCACAAGATTGGGTATTGCTTATAATATAACTATTTAGAGCTCATTTATGTTAATTAATTTCTCAAGAAAGTATTTAGTGCTTTATAATTATGAATGCATAATGCTCAGGCATCAGAGAAATACTTTTTCTTTTTTTCATCAATTATCTAATTTATTGTTCAATGATTTAATAAATTAAATTTCATGACATATTGGGTAGATAATACAGCTAATAATAAATATATCATTATTTTTTGGTTTAATTAATTTTAAGTCCATGAGAGGGGGAACAAAAGCATATGGTCGTCGCGAAAAACATGCATATACTGTCAGCAGGATATCTCTTAATGGGAGAAATAACCAAAAGTAAACTCTTTTCCTGTGAATAGCTAACATATCAGTGGCTTGTTTAAAAAAAAATTAAAGTTTCTACTGCTCCCCCTTTATGAGAAAAATGGCTGCCAAGATGGCCAAAAACGCATTTTTTGCCTTACGGCTTATCTTTAAGCTAAAATATTTCCAAGAAGGAGTGAGAAACCCAAAAAATTTATTGCGTAGCAATTTACAGGGAGGACCTGTACACTACCAGAAAGTGAGAAAACCTTTGGTTTTGTTTGCCTTTTTTTGTAATAAATGCCTGAATTTTAGCAAAATCTGCAAAATCAAGTTTTTGTGGTGACAACTTCAAAGAGCCCTGTACCTTGGCAATTTTCATTATGAACGTTCTAGTATTTTTTTTCAGAATGCCTGGAGTAACTAGTTTCCATAGATATCTAACACTTTTATTTTGCATGAGTACGATTTTTTATAAAAAATGATTAAATAACATCACTTTTTTAGTATTTTGACGTGGCGGACAAACTTTGAGGGCATGTATCTCAGAAAATAAGTGGAGCAGGTAACTTTCCTTTTGTGCTTTTTCATACCTCTATACCATCAATCTGTGTACCAAATTAAAAAAAAATCCGAGTCGGTCGTGCGACCAACTTTTTTTTTTTCGGTGATTTGGTATGGAATCGCTCTTTTGCAAAGTAACCTTGCAGAAGGCATCTCTGATTAATTTTAAGCAAATCATTTTAAAATAGTTAAATTTTATGAAAAATAAGTTCGCAAAAAAAAACTTGCTTTCTGTGGCTACCCATGCTGGATCGTTGATTGACTGATTTGTCTGAAAATAGCTGTCAATAAATAACTCTCATGTCCAAATAGGGGCTCTAACTGGTTTTCTCAAGAAGAAGGACTATTTAACTTGTGAAGAACAGCTCTAGTAAAATGATACACCCATTACAGGTTTTTGTATGCAGTAACTAACAAGCTTCCCGTAATTAGGACACTGGGTATTAAATGGGTTATGGGTGAAGGTGTCGGATTTCCCCTTCCCTCTTCGTCCCGATTGCTAAAACACTTTATATTACGCAAAACTTTAAAATTTCTCTTGATATCCACGATGCCATTTCAAGATATTTTTCTCCAACTGTATACATTAAATCTATCCTGGATTTAAAACTCACTACTAGATAGCAAAACGCCCTTGATTACTTGGACAAATATATCGTTGATTTAAAATGAAAACTTTTAACAATTGATCTGTTTGAAAAAAGCTACATTACTTTTCTGTCCAACTACACTGTAAAAAATTAATGTTGTTTTTACAGTAAAATACAGCAATTTTATAGCAATAAACTGCAAAACATTGCTTTACGGTAATAAACTGCAATTGCTAAATTTACAGTACTAAACTGTAAAATTTGCTAACTGAGCAGTGATAAACTGCAAAATCACTAATTTTACAGTTTATTACCGTGCAATTTACAGTTTTAAACTGGAACCTCTGCTGCCAGTATTACTCTGTTACTTTTACAGTATAAGACAGCTAAAATTTTCGGCAATAAACTGTTAAATTGCTAGTTTTTCAGTTTATCACTGTGCGTTTTACAGTTTTAAATTGGAACCTCGGCTCCCAGAATTATACTGTAAAAAGAACAGTTCATTTTTTACTGTGTAATATTAGTTTGATTTACTTCAAAAGTTATGGGATTGACATATCGATTTAAAATTAATAGTTGTAAAATCATTAATACATTCTTCTAGTAGTTAAATTTTTTCAAATACTATTTAAACTTCAGTAAATTACTTAAAACCTAATGTTTGAAGCAGAGAAAATATTTCACAACGAACATTATACGAAATAATTATCATGAAGGTATTAAGAAACAATTGTTTTTAGCCTGCAGAGATGTTTTTCTGACATGAAAAATGTTGGAACTAGCCATAGAGAAAAAACTACGCTTTATGTCTTCCTGATTCAGTTTGTAATTTGGTTGTGGTTTGTATTCACTTCTACGAAATACATAAACTAATACATTCCCGAAAAATATTGCATTTATATTTTGGCCTAAATTTCTATTTTACTCACTCCTAAATAAATATCAATAAGTTTTTTTTTCTGGCCGTCAAATACATTCAAAGTGAGTTCTCGGTACAAAAACGTTTTCCAACTAGTTGCTAAATAAAACCAATTCCGAATCCATATTCACATGTAAAACATGAAACGTGTCCCCCGTTACAACTAAAAGCTCCTTTTCTGTTTTTATGCGAATCGCGTTAATCTTATTGCAGAGCTGTCAGCTTTAATAACAGCTCGGCCCGGTTTTTGCTTTTAGTAATTAGTATTTCTTCGCTCCGATCGACTACAACTTGTAACTTTGGTTATTAAAAGACGCTTACAGCTAAAATTTTTTGTTTCAGGCGCAAATGATAAATACAGGCTTTTAGAAGCGAAATAAATGTTCCTCGGAAAATCTTTTTTATTGTTTTTATTCAAAATTTCGTTTCCTGCACCCCTTGAAACTTCTCAACTCTGTCTGACGAGATTAAGATGGACTTTGGAAATACTCATTTAATGAAAGCAGTCATAAGTCCGTTTTTCCGTGACAATAATTTTCCTACCAAAAAAATTATTTTCTTACATATTGCAAAACATGGACCACAATTCGCATAACAAGCGGATTTTTTTCGCTTAGGTCATTTTAAAAATAAAATGTAGGGGCAAAGTGAAATATTTATGGTAACTTTCCTTTTTAAAATAAACAGATAGGAAATAGGTTTTGAAAGAAACAGGCACTGAAATATAAATTAATGTTTTCGGAAATAAATTTGTATCTTAAAAAGAAAAAAAAACGTGGGAAATTTTTCCCCTTCTCTTTTATTTTTAATGGCGCGATGTGAAAAAGTATATTTCTAATGAAATATGTTCTATTTGATTATGAAAATTTTATTTCACTAAAAACTCTTGTAGCAATCATCGAATGAGAATAGTAAAACACATTTTTGGACACAAAAATTAGCAGAAAGAAAAGGAGGAAATCTTTCTCTACCTTTCAAATTCGAATGTACCCGTGATTTAGCGGCTTAAAGGCAAGAAACGTATGCATTTTTTACTCCAACGCACAATTTTTCGCGGATTAAAACTGCGCAATGTTCTATTCGTGCTGAAAACGCAACTTCTTCTTCGAGTTTTGCTAATACCTCTTTTTAATGTAGACTGCAAAATTATTTTCCCGAAGAAAATGGATTTTTTTTTTCTATTACAGGTTTTTGATGAGATAAAACTGAGAGAAAAAGCTTTCTAGACTGATCTAAAAATTGATTTACGTCGGGAAAGATTCTTGGAAATTCTCAGGATGGTAAATTATTGAGAGCGTCTTAAGATATTTTACAGTGGGTTCGTGAATTTTTCTTCAGCAATAGGTTTCTGATTAAAAGTTCAATAAACTCTATTTTCTTTGTTATAATTTCCTCAAATTTTTTATGGGAACCATTTAAAGCTATTTTGAAAAAAAAAAAAAAAAAAATTCGATCTATACTTTTTTATCACTAAAAAGTTCAAACTTTTATCTTTCCAACCATTTATGACACTTGTTTATCAACACAAAAAAAAAAAAAAGAAAGAAAGAAAGAAAAAGAAACAGACGCATAAAAACTTTTAGTTCTTTCTAAAGCATTCACCGTGTTCATCATATGAATGAAATCTTAAAATGCGTTTTTCGCATTCTTCAAGCGATTATGAAGTCTCGTACTTCTTTGCGAAACCTTCTTTCCCAAAAATGTCAATGACATTTTTTTTTCTTTTAATTTCAGCTTCATTGTTCTAATGCAAAAAACATTATCCGTTCAAGTAAAGCAAGCTTTTATAATTTCTGTATGAAATACAAAAAAAAAAAAAAAAAAAGAAAAGTTTTTACACTGCAAGAAATGAACTGTTGTTTTTACAGTATAGTTTTAGCAACCGAGGTTCCAATTTGATGATGATGATGATGATATCGTTTCTATGGAATGTACTAAATATTGCCAAAGATCCGAAAGACCACCAGCGGCCAGCTTCGCTGCTTCAGGGCTGTAAAGGGTTTCCTGCAGCATATCTCGATCTGGTAGCAAGCCGAGTTTCAAGAAAGCTGCAGTAATGTTTGGGCAATCAAAAATGCATCTTGGTGTCAATTGGGTCTCCGGGCAGTTCTTGCAGCAAGGATAAGTCTTTGACCCGTCAAGAAGTATCTTCATTCCAGGCCCGTCATTTAGGGGGGCAGAATGTGGTCAATTCCCCCCCCCCCGACTTTGGGAAATCAATGTATTGACATATAAGTGGGCGTGGTTTTTGCTACTTTTTTGTAAATTTTACATTGTGTATGCACCCTTTGCCCCCCCCCCCCCCTGGAAAATTTCGAACTGTCGTCTCTGCTTCATTCCCTTGTAATGTTCCGTTCTGAGTCAGGCGAGTATGGTTGTGATGTCTCTAGGGGAGTCGAAGTCGGTTATCAAAGGTTTCTTTAAGGGCTAGTTTAGTAGTCTGCATCTGACCACAGCATTCGCATCTGCAAGTGTGATGGTGGAAAGAGGTTGGTCGAGACTACGTGCCTCTTTGGCCAGGGCGTCTGCACACTCATTCGCCTAGATGCCTACATGGGCGGGTATCCACTGCAGCACACAAGGTTTCCTTTACTATGCATCTGGTAGAGCAAGTTGTATATTTTGGAAGGGATGTCAGTCTCTCCATTTTGGATGGCATCTACGGCTGATTTAGAGTCTGAGAAGACAACCAGTCCTCAGCGAGATCTACAGCTTGAGAATTAGTTAAGTAAAAAGTTATAGCTTCCTTGTGTGTGATTGCCACGAGTTCGCTGGTGAAATAAGAGTAGTCTGTGGAGTTAGCGACAAAAATAGCCGAAATATTTCACTTCCGGATACCAGTGTGAAATTTGGTACAGAGCTTAGGTACATATATAAGAACAAAAAACCGCCGGGAGACACTTGATCAGGGGTCATGAACTCCCGTGATGACGTCATCAAGATGGCCGCTTTTACAGGTAAATACGTTCGTTTAATTGCTTAAACTCCATCATAGATTAAAATATTGCAAAACTCAAATGTATCATCTGAAAGCTCATTAAAAGAGCTATTTAGAAATATTTAATTTTTCTTTCTGAGGTCAAGGGCCCACCTGTAATGACGTCATCAAAATGGCCGCTTTTACAGGTAAATACGTTTGTTTAACTTCCCCTAAAACTCCATCATAGATTTAAATATTTCAAAACTCAACTATATCATCTGAAAGCGCTTTAAAAGATCTATTTAGAAAGATTTAATTTTTCTTTCTGAGGTCAAGGGCTCACCTGTGATGACGTCATCAAAATGGCCGCTTTTACAAGTAAATACGTTCGTTTAACTGCTTAAAACTCCTTCATAGATTCAAATATTGCAAAACTCAAATATATCATCTGAAAGCTCTTTAAAAGAGCTATTTAGAAAGATTTAATTTTTCTTTCTGAGGTCAAGGTCCCACCTGTACTGACGTCATCAAAATGGCCGCTTTTACAGGTAAATACGTTTTTTTAACTTCCCCTAAAACTCCATCATAGATTCAAATATTGCAAAACTCAAATATATCATCTAAAAGCTCTTTAAAAGAGCTATCTAGAAACATTTAATTTTTCTTTCTAAGGTCAAAGGCCCACCTGTGATGACGTCATTTGAGGCCATTTTGATGACGTCATTACAGGTGGGACCTTGACCTCAGAAAGAAAAATTAAATATTTATAAATATATCTTTTATAGAGCTTTCAGATGATATATTTGAGTTTTGCAACATATGAATCTATGATGGAGTTTTAGGGGGAGTTAAACAAACGTATTTACCTGTAAAAGCGGCCATTTTGATGACGTCATCACAGGTAGGCCCTTGACCTTAGAAAGAAAGATTAAATCTTTCTAGATAGCTCTTTTAAAGAGTTTTCATATGATATAGTTGAGTTTTGCAGTATTTGAATCTATGATGGAGTTTTAGGGGGAGTTAAACAAACGTATTTACCTGTAAAAGCGGCCATTTTGATGACGTCATCACAGGTGGGCCCTTGACCTTAGAAAGAAAGATTGAATCTTTCTAGATAGCTCTTTTGAGGAGCTTTCAGATGATATAGTTGAGTTTCGCAACATTTGAATCTATGATGGAGTTTTAGGGGGAGTTAAACAAACGTATTTACCTGTAAAAGCGGCCATTTTGATGACGTCATCACAGGTAGGCCCTTGACCTTAGAAAGAAAGGTTAAATCTTTCTAGATAGCTCTTTTAAAGAGCTTTCATATGATATAGTTGAGTTTTGCAGTATTTGAATCTATGATGGAGTTTTAGGGGGAGTTAAACAAACGTATTTACCTGTAAAGGCGGCCATTTTGATGACGTCATCACAGGTGGACCCTTGACCTTAGAAAGAAAAATTATATTTTCTAGATAGCTCTTTTAAAGAGCTTTCAGATGATATACTTGAGTTTTGCAATATTTGAATCTATAATGGAGTTTTAGGGGGAGTTAAACAAACGTATTTACCTGTAAAAGCGGCCATTTTGATGACGTCATCACAGATGGGCCCTTGACCTTAGAAAGAAAAAATAAATCTTTCTAAATAGCTCTCTTAAAGAGCTTTTAGATGATGTATTTGAGTTTTGCAATATTTGAATCTATGATGGAGTTTTAAGCAGTTAAACAAACGTATTTACCTGCAAAAGCGGCCATTTTTATGACGTCATCACAGGTGGGCCCTTGGCCTTAGAAAGAAAAATTAAATTTTTCTAGATAGCTCTTTGAAAGAGCTTTCAGATGATATGTTTGCGTTTTGCAATATTTGAATCTATGATGGAGTTTTAGGGGGAGTTAAACAAACGTATTTACCTGTAAAAGCGGCCATTTTGATGACGTCATCACAGGTGGACCCTTGACCTTAGAAAGAAAAATTATATTTTCTAGATAGCTCTTTTAAAGAGCTTTCAGATGATATACTTGAGTTTTGCAATATTTGAATCTATAATGGAGTTTTAGGGGGAGTTAAACAAACGTATTTACCTGTAAAAGCGGCCATTTTGATGACGTCATCACAGATGGGCCCTTGACCTTAGAAAGAAAAAATAAATCTTTCTAAATAGCTCTCTTAAAGAGCTTTTAGATGATGTATTTGAGTTTTGCAATATTTGAATCTATGATGGAGTTTTAAGCAGTTAAACAAACGTATTTACCTGTAAAAGCGGCCATTTTGATGACGTCATTACAGGTGGGCCCTTGACCTCAGAAAGAAAAATTATTTTTTTCTAAATAGCTCTTTTAAAGAGCTTTCAGATGATATCTTTAAGTTTTGCAATATTTGAATCTATGATGGAGTTTTAGGGGGAGTTAAACAAACGTAGTTACCTGTAAAAGCGGCCATTTTGATGACGTCATCACAGGTGGGCCCTTGACCTTAGAAAGAAAATTAAATCTTTTTAATTAGCTTTTTTTTAAGATCTTTCAGATGATATATTTGAGTTTTGCAATATTTGAATCTATGATGGAGTTTTAGGGGGAGTTAAACAAACGTATTTACCTGTAAAAGCGGCCATTTTGATGACGTCATTACAGGGGAGAACTTGACCTCAGAAAGAAAAACTAAATCTTTCTAAATAGCTCTTTTAAAGAGCTTTCAGATGATATATTTGAGTTTTGCAATATTTCAATCTATGATGGAGTTTTAAGCAGTTAAACGAACGTATTTACCTGTAAAAGCGGCCATTTTGATGACGTCATCTCGGAATGACCATGACCTCCGATCAAGTGTCTCCCGGCGTTTTTTTGTCCTCCTATGTGAATTTAAGCCCCACATAAAATTTCAGACTGGTATCCGGAAGTGAAATATGTTTGCACTAACTCCACGGACTAGAGGAAATTAATCCTGTGTTAATTTTGAGATTGACAGTTTCAGTTTAAAACTGTAAAATGCACTTTAGTACTGTAAAGTTAGTGATTTTACAGTATATTACTGTAAAATTAGAAATTTTTATAGATTTTTACTATAAAATTAGCTGTATTTTACAGTAAAGCTGTATTTTCACCGTGCACTTTATTCCTTGAACATATTTCAACTTACTCACTTCTTACATCCCTTTACAAATTGAAAGAAAATATAGACAGAGAATATGTCAGTCCCATTGAAATTAATTAAAAATGATTTTTGCCGGATAATGAGTTTCAAGGAAAAATTTTTCTTTTTCATTTTCATTCTCAGCATTTTTCTTCTATCGTTAAATCCTAATTGACATTAGTCTAACTCAAAAATAATTTATGAAATAATAATAAATTTTTCTATGTGGATCATAATGTTTTTTCCTTTGTGCATTATTTTTAAACCCAAGTTTTTGTTGTATTTATTCGAATGTTGGTTTCTTTGTAAGATATTTTTGTGTTTTTCAGATGTCTGCTACGATTTTTATGCAATACAATTCAAAAAGACTTCAGCTACGGAAAATGGAAAAGTGAAATGAGTGAAGGTGAAACATTTTGTAACCAGTTAAAACCAACAGTATAAAATGTCCACTGTTAAAATTGCATGAGAAAAGTAAGTTTTGTATTGGAAGAATTTCTCTTATTCAGACAAAGCAATAAATAAATAAACATTATTTTTGGAGAATTTTCTGAAATGTATTGCAAAAATGAATGTTGTTTTTACAGTATAATATACCGTATTTTTCGCCGTATAAGATGCATCAAAAGCGAAACCGGAAGTTTGGGCGCGGCAGATTTGGCGCCAGCGTTTTGGCGCCGGCGATTGGGCGCGAGGTCTTTAGGGCGCAGGAACATTGGGCGCAAGAACATTGGGCGCAAGGACTTTTGGGCTCCGGGCACATTGGGCGCGAGGACTTTTGGGCGCCCGGAACATTGGGCGCAAGGACTTTTGGGCGCACGGAACATTGGGCGCAAGGACTTTTGGGCGCACGGAACATTGGGCGCAAGGACTTTTGGGCGCACGGAACATTGGGCGCAAGGACTTTTGGGCGCCGGGCACACTGGGCGCGAGGACTTTTGGGCGCACGGAACATTGGGCGCAAGGACTTTTGGGCGCCCGAAACATTGGGCGCAAGGGCTTTTGGGCAACCGGAGCATTGGGCGCCAGGGATTTTGGGCGCAAGAGGGAACTGCCAAACTACCGGGGGGGGTAATGAAAATTCACCTATTTTAGTGCGCCTAAAATTATGGTGCGTAGATTTACTGATCCACTTGACTGTGTGTTAATCAGACCCTGTTTAAAATTAACGGTTTTAAAAAGCGTTTCGAAGCTGCCTTCGAAAGTAAAGGGTAAGGTTCGGGGAACTCCTACATTTCCCCTTTCTTAGATATGCTTCCTTTTGTTTTATTTGATTAAATTATTGATAAAAATGCTGTGGAAAACCCTCCCCACAGTTTGTCTGCTCTAAAACCGTGTGAATTCTCTCTTTTAGCTTTTTCACAATAACATTTGCAATTTCCAGCCTAATATTTTTCCTATTTTGAAATACAAGCATTTGCGGTTCTAATAATAAAATAATAATAATAATAAAATAATAATAATAATAAAATAATAATAATAATAAAATAATAATAATAATAAAATAATAATAATAATTAAATAATAATATAGTAATAATAATAATAGTGATAATAATAATTACATTTTCGACGAATGAGGTACTTTTAATTGATAATTTATTTTTTCATTTTTTTTTTTTTTTCATATCGCGGATCTCGAATCTTTTTAGTTTACTTTCGCTTTTTAATTTCAAATACTTAGAATTACCAGTGAGGTTATATTATTCATTACAATATTTAGTACAGCAGATATGTGACCGAATTGTGCCTTTAATGATAGAAACATAAAACTTGGCACACGTGTAATACACATCAAGAGATTTAATTTTGGATACGCGGCCATCTGAGGTTTCGTCTATTGGAGTAATGGCAGCCGTCAAATAGCGAAATTTTTGTACTTTTTTCGAGTTTTCCCCATTTTGACCATGAAAGAGCACGTTTTTGACAAATATCATATGATACATATTTAAACTACATTAAATTTGCTACAAGTTGATACCAAAATGGACTTATTAGCTATAATGGTTTTTGAGATACAGCTTCTCAAAATTTCAAATTCTCCAAATTTGGACATTTTTAGTTGATTTCCTTGTTTCATCATATATGCAAATGTCTTTATATCTTCAATAACCTGTATTGTATAAGTAATGACGTAAACATTTATTGAATTTAACATTTTGAAGAGGGTGGGAGAAGGAGTAAACGTTTTGAGGGAGGGGAGAGGTTCCTGTTCACAACCAGAGAACTGATATCCAAAAGAGAGAGGATATTGAAATCCATAGCTTCCTCCGAATAAATTTAGAGTTCCTTCAAACCTTTTTAAATCATGTTAAATGACAACTGTTAATAAACTCTTACGCATGAACTCTTATGCATGAAACAACAATAACTGAGTTATTGTTGTTTCATGCATAAAGAGTGCGCTCCTCGTAATTATATATATTATAGTTTAATTACAATACAGTCGAACCTCGTCAATTCGAACACGCTTAAAATGAATTACGTCTAAGACGAACTGCCGATCCCGGTCCTATTTTAATTACACATAACGTTATTTATTGTTTTTAGGATAAAATGAAATGCGCTTAAGACGAATTAATTTTAAAGGTCCATCTATGTTCGTTTTTCCGAAGTTCGACTGCAAATTTGTGAAGTATTTAAAGAAAAAAAGAACGTTGCATCATTTGCTCTCTGTACTATCTTTGACTACTAGATACGTAATGTGTTGCATATAACTGCTCATAGATCGAACTAGGGTCTCTAGCCTACTACCAGTGAGCCACATGAGGGTAGCGGGAAGTTTACAAACTGAAAAGGAGAAACAAAAGAAAAAAACTTTTTTTTTTGATATATTTTTTTCTTGAGATTTTTACCAAAAAAAAAAAACTAAGCTTACAACCCCTCCCCTTCTCAAAAAAGAAAACAAAAACAAAAGTTACTTTTATTTAAGCTTAATATAACTGGTTGCAAAGATTGCCACATGTTCAAAGAGCAGTACACTGCAGAGCAGCCTTCTCACATTGAAATTTATAATAGCAGCCTTTCTTGCAGACACATCGTACGTACGAGTTCCCTGCGTGCCTGAGAAACCTCTGGCAGGGTTGTCCACAATATTTTCCTTCCACCTTCAGAAATTTCTAAACCCCCCCCCTCACCTGGTTAAGGGTGTACTGGGAATGCAAAATTATTTCAGCCCAGCAGTAGCCTACCTGATAGACAGTTCTTTTTGTATGTTAAAGGAATGCATCTTGTGAAGGAGGCAGATTGTCGATTTCTCTACTTTTCTGAATAACTAGGTGATTTCTGGCATCATTAATGGATTTCTCGCTGCTACTACGCTACGGTCGTATAACACTATAAACCTCTCCAAAGGTTTTAATATCTTGAAGAATATCCTGGGAAGGTCTATAACACAAAAGGTGGCAGTAATATCCTGACGCGCATCCCATGTGCCGCTTGAGGTCATTTTACCTCTTCCTCCAAAAAATGACACAGTGTCACCCTGATTGCCGACCTCATATTGAAACGAACTTCACTGGCCAAAAAGACATTTAAATTTAAACATATTTAATTCTTTTCGAGAAGACATGGTAAACACGGAAAAGGAAATTTAATCTTTACTAGTAAAATTTTATAGTCGTAAAAGCAGAAAAAAAAATTAAAGTTGGAACTCATTTTAAGATCCTTATACTAAAATCAATTAAGTATTTTAATTGTTAACAAATTGTAACGGACAACCTATAAATATTTTAAATCATTTTCATTCCTTGCTGGCAAACAATGACATCGGTTTCCAATCTTGTTAACTTAAAGCTTAGCCACATTTGCTAAAAAGCGTTATATTTCAAGTTCTTTATGACATGGGAGTTAAAAACAAATTCCATCAAAAGCAGAAAGTTTTCCTCTTTCTTTTGGAACTATTCTTTTACATTTTCAAGTATGTTTTCACTTCAAAAATTACAAAAAACAATTTAAAAGTTTTTAGTTAATATCTTCGTTAGTTAAGGTTTTCCGACGACGTGACCTAGATAAGCATATTCTCGACACTCACCTTTCGAACATTGTTTTTTAAATTGGTCCATCCGTTTAAGCGCTAGACTGCCACAGACACATACACAGATACAAAGGACAACTTTAAAATGTATCTTTAGTACTAAAATTTTGCAATTTGTTTTTCAAGAAGTGTTTTAAAACGTTTATAAAAGATATATTACTTTCATTTTTCGTGCAGTCTCTTTGAATTTATTCGTATATTCTCTGAAAACCCGGTTTTTACCCACAAAAATTCTATTATTATGGGAATCTTTTTTTTCTTCTTTTCTAAACCGGCTTCAAATTTAGTGTTTTGAAAAAAATTACTTATCTAAGTCTTCCATCTAACTGAATTTTTACAATTCATTGCACGTTTAAGAAAAAAAAAAATATTTTTGGAAACTGGCTAAAATGGGGCTCATGCTTTGCCGAAAATTGCATGCAGTGGTTAAAATTCAATCCTTTTGCATTTTGCAAATTTTTCAATTATTTCGAAAGTTGGAACTTATTTTAACACGTGTTACCTTATTTTAAATCTGCTTATTTAATTTTTATTTTTAATATGTTTTTATTTATTTTTAAAACTCAATTGAAGTTATTAAATATTTCGAAACAGCAATTAGTACTGACAGACTGATTTTCGTCGTCAAAAAAAAATAATTTTGTACCAATTTTAGTTGCAGGACCGAAATCTGTCTTTAAAAAAAAAAAAAAAAAAAAAAAAAATTTCACCTTCAAAACTGAAAAGTGGCACCCATAAGGCGACATTATTTAAGAAACTCTGCTGCTTCAAATAATGGTACTCTTGAAGCGCATGTTATTTCTATTCTTCTGTTACGTGGGAGTCGCAAGTATTAATTTATAAGAAATTTTTGTTCCCATTAAAGATTCAAAATCGTGGCTTGTGTAAAGCAAGCAAGCATTGGGAGAATATTTCATCATGTTTCCTGGTAGAACAATGACAGTATACTTTCAAAATAAATGTTAAATTTACTTTATTTATTATTATTATTATTGTTTTGTCAATTACTGATTTTACTACATTGGTTTTAAATTTTTTCATGTATTACGATTATTATTTCAAATAAGTGGTTGTCAATCTGATCTTTTCATTAAAGTTTAATTTTGAAGCTTCATAGTGTATCATAAAAGGTTTTGTCTAATGATATTTTATGTGCACTGGAGCCAAATCACCACTTGTTATTTCATTGTTGTAAAAAATCTACGCTTTCAAATAGTCGTAATGATCCTTGACAAAGATCATTTTATCTTTGAATAGTGCTTGAAAAAAGTTCTAGATTTTAAATTTTTCAACTTTACGAAATACTCTTTAAAAATTTTTAAATTTTCTGTATGAACCATGTCAGAGCATTATTGACCTTGTGTATTTTTAAAAATAATAAATATTTTCAAACCCAAAAAAAAAATCTTATTTGTCTGTCTTTTAGCCAATATGAGAACACAATTGAAGGGACAGGGGGAAAAAAGATGAAAGTCACTTTTTCGTCAATTCTTTTGCGACTCAAAAACCCCGGCGCTCAAAAAATCTCGCGCCCAAAAGCCCCGGCGCCCAAAAGTCCTCGCGCCCGAAAGTCCCGGCGCCCAAAAGTCCTCGCGCCCAAAAGTCCCGGCGCCCAAAAGTCCTCGCGCCCAAAAGTCCCAGCGCCCAAAAGTCCCGGCGCCCAAAAGTCCCGGCGCCCAAAAGGCCTCGCGCCCACAAACTGGGCGCCCAATGTTCCCGGCGCCCAATGCTCTTGCGCCAAAAAAGCCTCGCGCCCAATCTTCCGCGCCAAAAAGCCGGCGCCCAATCTGCCGCGCCCAAACTTCCTAGACCGCATCAAAAGTGCCTGCGTATAAGACGCAGGCACTCCCCCCCCCCCCGATTTTGGGGAGAAAAAGTGCGTCTTATACGGCGAAAAATACGGTAGCTAATTTTATCATAATAAACTGTAAAAAATGCTAATTTTACTGTAATAAACTGTAAAATTGCTAATTTTACAGTACTAAATAGAAAAATTGCTACTTTACAGTACTAAACTGTAAAATTGCTAATTTTACAATAATAAACTGTAAAATTGCTAATTTAAGTTTATTACCGTGCATATTTTACATTTTTAAACTGGAACCTGTGCTGTCAGTATTGTAGTTGTTTTTACAGTATAATATAACTAAATTTTACGGTAATAAACTGTAAAATGTCTTACTTTACAGTAAGAAATTGTAAAAAAGCTAGTTTTACAGTTAATTACTGTGCATTTTACGGTTTTATATTGGAACCTCGGCTGCCAGTATTATACTGTAAAAACAACAGTTCCTTTTTTGCAGTTGCAATATGTAGAAGAATCCATGTTCTTCATATAGTTCATGCGATGAAACGTGGATTTTATATATTAAAAGTCTTTACAGGGTGTTTTATGTAACAAATGTTACATGTCAAAACGTAATTTCCCAACAGTAACTCCAGAAACTTTTTTAGCGCTGACTTTTTCATAGTTTACCCTCCCCCATCCCACCCCAGAACCATGCACTTCTATCTCGTTAGCTCTAAACGTCTCATAAAAAAAAATCTAGTCGAATCTTTCACAGAACATAATAATTTCCTCAGCATATTCAAACATCAGCCGACAACATATACTACCTTTCCAAAGCGATGTGAAATTCCGATTTGGTTTGACATTTTACAAATTTAAGTCTATTTCGAGCCCACTCTTTGCCCCTTTACAAATCAGTGAACAGAGAAGCCCCTTAAGAAGCTTAAAATATCTTTACTTATCTCTTGCTCAATAATTTGCAAGACTTAAAGGTACATGACTTGCTTCTAGCGATGGAAAAGGAGCGAATGAAAAACGTTCTAGAGCTACGGCATTCGTCATTTTCCAGACCCGTCTGCAACAAAGTTGAGCGATATTTATTTTGGCACTAAATTTCTTATCTTGTTTTATAGCTTTCAAAAATTTTCGAGTCGCAAATCTGATTTCCCCCCATGGCTCGCAAAAGCCCATCGCTTTCGAAATAGAATGCAGAGCCCGATGGAAATAAAAGGCACTATTTCCGCCGTCGATGTTTCAACCTTCGCAAAATGGCTATTCTACCAAATGCGAGGGAAATTTTCCGTATTTATGCAGCTCGAATAATTCGGGAAAGTGAAAAATCACATCATAAGTATTTCTACTTTCCCTGAAGGGCATCCCTTGCGAGCTGCCAGCATTCTGAGTTTAGTAAAAAATATGTAGAGGAATTCACTGTAGAAAATAGATATTGTTTTTACAGTATATAATACAGCTAATTTTATAACAACAAACTAAAAATTACTAATTTTACAGTAATAACCTGTAAAACTGCTAATTTTACACTAATTAACTCCAAAACTGCTGCTTTTCAGTAATAAACTGTAAAATTAGCCAATTTACACCCTAAAGGGATAAAATATCCCCTTCAGAATATTCGAATGCAACCACAAGGGGAGGTGCACAACTAGACCCCCCTCAGAGCCTACATACCAAACTAGAAGCTTCTACGGCATACAGTTTTTGAGTTATGTGACACACATACGCACATACAGGCGTCACGAGAAAACTCGTCCTAAGTAACTCGTGGATGGTCGAAAAAAAATTTTCGGCTGGTTATATGTTGATAGATTCATATGCACGTGCTGACATGTCGGAAAAACTACTAAATATTCATTCGAGTGTGAGCAAAATCAAAATTTAGACCGAATTTTGAGTGAAATTTTTTCGCAATCACAATACTTCCTTCACTGCGGAAAAGGAAGTAAAAGGAATAGAAAGGCTATTCGTGTCGTTATTCAGTTATGCAAACTTTTATTTAATAACTAAAAAATTCTTAGTGCATACGTTTTGAAATTTTAGCTTATATTTTATAAATTTTCAATGCTTTCGTTCTGATTTTTTATGCATATTTTTGGAATTTTTAGTGCATACCTTTTGAATTTTTAGTTTATATTTTATGAATGTCCAATACTTACTTTTTGAATTTTTATTGCATATTTTTAGAATTTTCAGTGCATACTTTTTGAATTTTTAGTGCATATTTTTAGAATTTTCAGTGCATACTTTTTGAATTTTTAGTGCATATCTTTTGAATTTTTAAAGCATATTTACTGGCATATATTGACTTTATTTTTTATTTATTCCAGACTCTAATTATGCTTAACGTCGAGAGAGAAAAAACACAGATATAAAAGCAATAAATCTCTTGAAAATAATTTTTCTGGGATCGCAGATGGAGCCTCTTTTTTCCCGCCATTTTTTCTCTTGCTGGAAATTGCTTAATGAAGCTTCCCAGCGATAAACTAATAATGAGTCACTCCTATTTAGGCAAACAACGGCGACATTTTTCTTTTAATTAGAGCTTGTAAAACTTTTCCTTCCACTTTCTGTATTCTTTTAAGCCTTTTTTTTAACTTTTTTTTTTAGAAAATAAAGGTTTTAAGAGATGTTAATTGCCATCTGCCTTGTTTGTTAAAAAAATATGTTTAAAAACATTGCTTTACTAATCACGTGGGTTCGGCAATAATTTTAATTGGGTTAAGTATATAAGAGCCAAGATTTTTTTTTTTTTTTTAATGAAAAGCATGTCATTTTAAAAGCTGCATTTAACTCAATAAGAATTGAAATAAAAAGAGAAAGAAAGAAAAAATTGTAATTCGATAGCCTAAAATGGGAGTCCAAGACTTTAAAACGGTGCATCACTGAAACCCAAAAATTTATTACATAATCTATATAAACAGCTAAACTGCTGTTAAGTCTAAGTTTTTTTTTAACAAATCAAACATTTTAAAGACCAGCTTGTCTTTCATTGTCTTTTATTTTTGGAATTACTGTCGACATTGCTTAAACGAATACTGTCTGTTCCAATTAAGCGGGGTATTTGATTAAGCGGGGAACATTTTTTTGCCTTTCCATTATAACAAATTTGTCTCAAAACGTAATAATAACAAAGAAATAGCTATATAAAGGAAATAATTGATGTTATTGGTAAAAATATTTTCAAATAATCAAAGTAAACAACAAAATAGTGTAATAATTGAATCTAAATATTGTGCGGTCATATGAAAATCATAACTTACAACTTGTGTTACAAAAAAAAAAAATTGTATTTCCTCCTTTCACTTTTATTTTTGAAACAGTCCACAATAGTGGTTTGCTTGCTCAAGGTCTTGTGAGAACACTTTTATTAGACATTTTCCTTTGCAAAAACTGTTGCTAAGGCTGACATATTATTCGATTATCCGGGGAAATTATTCGATTAAGCGGGGATATTTAACATTGTGTCTATGGGGAAGTGTTCGGTTCCGGACGGTTTTATTCGTATAAGCGGGGTATTCGTTTATCCGTTACCCGATTAAGCGGGGACGACAGTATTTGTTTCATTATAACTGAGAAAAAGTAATAATTCACTTATAAACATAAGTTCGTTCCCAAAGTATCTGATTTATTGTCGAGTCTCGAGTTCTACCATATTATTTTTTAAATACACACTAACGAGAGAAGTAATTTCAGAAATTGGCTGTTCTTATAGTTCAATATATTTATACACTGCAAAAAATGACTGTTGTTTTTACAGTATAATACCGGCAGCCGAGGTTCCAGTTTAAAACTGTAAAATGCACAGTAATAAACTGTAAAACTAGCAATTTTACTGTTTCTTGCTGTAAAGTAAGAAATTTTAGTTTATTGCCATAAAATTTAGCTGTGTTATACTGTAAAAACAACACTATAATACTGGCAGCAGATGTTCCAGTTTAAAACTGTAAAAACAGCACTATAATACTGGCAGCAGATGTTCCAGTTTAAAACTGTAAAAACAGCACTATAATACTGGCAGCAGATGTTCCAGTTTAAAACTGTAAAAACAACACTATAATACTGGCAGCAGATGTTCCAGTTTAAAACTGTAAAAACAGCACTATAATACTGGCAGCAGATGTTCCAGTTTAAAACTGTAAAAACAACACTATAATACTGGCAGCAGATGTTCCAGTTTAAAACTGTAAAATGCAAAGTAATAAACTGTTAAATTATCAGTTTTACAGTTTATTACTGTAAAATTAGCTATTTTACAGTTTATTACTGTAAAGTTAACAATTTTACAGTTTAGTGCTGTAAAACTGACAATTTTTACAGTTTATTACTGTAAAATTAGCTGTATTATACTGTAAAAGCAACATTATTTTTTTCACAGTGTAGGCGTTTATAGGGCACGCAATTATTCCCAGCACAACAACACAAGAAAAGGACAGAGAAGAAAAGAATGAGAAAGTACATCCACGCCCGCACCGCGATTCGAACCCGGAACCTTCTCATCCGGATCAGATTTCTCTGACCGGCTATAAGGGCTGCATCTTATTATTGCTACGAATATACCTTTTTCCATCAATCATTGACTTTGTCTATACAGCCAAACCTGTCTATCTCGAATTTCACGGGACAGAAGAAATATTCGAGATACGCAGGTTTCGAGATACAGATACATTGGTCGAGGTTTTGATAAAATTCACAAAAATAAGCAATTGGAACAAAGTCAAATACGTAATAGATTATTAAGCAGTAAGTAACCGCCCCTAAGCAAGGGCTAAGGCAGAAACATGCAATACACCGCCAACTCGACCATTTCGATCCATGGACAGCTGTTACGAGCTTATTCTGCTCTCATTAGCATGGAACACGAAAGTAGTCGAGTTGGAGGTAAAAATCCTCTTATATAGCAAAGAGAGCCAAAAAACAGGTAGCTAATGTGAAATTAGAAATACCAGCGAGCGACTGCACTTAGTACGGTACAACTCGTAAATTTTTTAGGCAGAGCGCAAGGTATTAAGCAGTGAGTAACCGCCCCTAAATAAGAGGTGGTTACTCACTGCTCGCTGGTATTCTAATTTCACATTAGCTACCAGTTTTTTTGGCTCTCTACTATATAAGAGGATTTTTGCCTCCAACTCGACTACTTTCGTATTCCATGCTGATGAGAGCAGAATAAGCTCGAAACAGCTGTCCATGGATCGAAATGGTCGAGTTGGCGGCGTATTGCATGTTTCTGCCTTAGCCCTTGCTTAAGGGCGGTTACTCACTGCTTTATACGTAATAGATTGTTCTGCATTGATATTGCTGAATATTTTACTGTACGACGTGTTGTGAGTCCACGTTTTACTAATTGTGTTGACTATATCGGTAGCAAGTTGATGCATACCTTTAAGTACGAACCTAGTCTTTGAATGATTGTGCAAAAGATGATTTTTGTCTCCACAAGTTATACCATTGATAAAAGTTGCTGGAGATGAAATTCAAAAATGGTAGTCGTCAAAATTCGAGATACAGATTTTTTCGGGAAAAGTCATTCGAGATAAACATGAGAAAAAACATCAAATTTATGCTGTAAAAGCAGGGAAATTGAAAAATTTCGACATAGAGAGGTTTTCAAGATAAGCAGGTTCGAGATAAACGATTTCGACTGTAGTAACAGTTTTCTATGTTGAATAATTCAGCATTTTTTACAATGCGGTAAAAATTTAGTTCTTTATGCAAAAATGGTTATATATTGTAAAAAGATAAAATAAAACAATTTTCGGGGTGCTTACAAATGTCTTAAATAATTAGGTGTGTCTATAAAAGATTCGTTTTTAAGATAAGCGAAATTTCGACATGGGCGACGGTCAGCCCTCGCGTAAGTTAAGATTCGACTGTATAATAACCGAAAATGACGTTTTTTTTTTTTAATTTCGATGATGGGCATTGCGGAAAATATGCTTTTCGGGAGCAAAGTACACATAAAAAATGTGATATTTTTTGGTCAATTTCTTGAGCTGCAGCAATTGCTTTGAAGTTTGGAAAAAAAAAGCATTTTTTTGAGATTTTTAGGAAATTATTTTTAAAAAATTTTCAGCTCCTAACATCTAAAAATACATTAGACGTGACAAAGAATGCAGTTGTTTCAAGTACGGCAAAAACCGCATTTTTACGGTTTGACGAAATTTAAAACGTAGAAAAAAGACAAGAAATTGCCAAATCTTCTTGGCATTTGGAAAAATAAGGAATTATGCCACACACCTCATTTTTTATGGAATTTCTATTCATCGCAATGGCACCTTTTCCTCCTTACCCGTTATCGAAAATAGAAAAAAAAAATTCTTTAACCCATTAATACCTAGCGTCCCTTTTTAGGAACGGTCCAAAAAGAGGTCTGAATTTCCCCAAAATGAACATTTCAACCAAATAATAGTGTACAATGAGTACTTTGGTATTGTTTCAATTCGTTATTAACAGATTGCAGCACATAACCATTGTAAAGTGTGTTCGGTAGCAG
Source organism: Uloborus plumipes (assembly GCA_038373865.1). Classification (NCBI taxonomy): domain Eukaryota; kingdom Metazoa; phylum Arthropoda; class Arachnida; order Araneae; family Uloboridae; genus Uloborus; species Uloborus plumipes. The sequence goes on from JAXGGA010009665.1 coordinate 44,495, forward strand.
TTTTAATATGATCTTTATCAAAAATGACATCGTTCACAATCTCAAGAAAAAAAGCGAAGTTTTCAAAGTTATTCCCAGCTTCCCAGTTTATGTTAATTGCTGATTTTATTTCTTTTTATAAAATGTCTATTTAAATATTGTATCGTTGGCAGAAAAAAAACTAGTAAAAAAAGTATATACCCTCTGGGGTTTGTCGTAACTTTTAAGGGACGATTTTTCTTTCCTTAATAAAAAAATTATTTTTTACATAATATTTTTATATTATTTTTCCTGTCCAGTAAACACTGTTTGTAACCAGTATACAAAATATCTTTAGAAAAAAATGTCAGGCATTAATCGGTTAAGAATTCGACTAAAATCTCGATAAAACTGCATTTTTTCCAAACTTTAAGGCAATTGCGGAAGATCAAGAAATTAACCAAAACATTTCAACAATTTTTACTCGCACTTTGCTTCCCTAATGGCATCTTTTCCGCAATACCGATCATCAAAAAAAAAAAAAAAAAGTCATTTTCGGTCCACCCTACTTTATAACAGCCAAACCAGAAGTTCTGTTTTCTTTGCAATAGACATCTTTCGACAGTGAAAGACGTTTTACAGTATTTTGACCGATCGGAGCTACTCTCAATAAACCACGGTTAATTTAATACCCTCCCCCCGTCCTACGGGGGCTAGGAATGCTACTACTGCGTGTCACACGTGCGCAATTGCAACTACTGTTTGCGGCAAATTTATTTTTTCTTACTATATTTCTGGTTTATTGGTACACAAAATAAATATCTGAAGGCAAAAAAAAAAAAAAAATGTGTACATAAAATTAGAGAGCATTTTCATTTGTGAGTAAGTGACTAAACATAGAATTCTAATGATAAAAGAAGCTTCCAATTCAATGTGCAGTAGGTGTTGCAAAAGATACTTAAACATTGCATTTTGTACTATTAAGTATTTACCAAGGGTATGTTTTAATCGTCGATGTTTTTTAAGTTAACTTTTAATTCTAACGATCTTTAACCACTGCGCGTTTTTTTTTTTCTATGTAGATAAATTTTACTTATCTGCAAAAAATATAAAAAAAAATATAATTATTACTCAACTGAAATTCACCACTCTGAAATAAAAGTCTCCATTCATCAACTCTTTGTAAAAAATTTTACTTAAGGGAAAAAAATAGGAACATTCTGTCTGTTCCATTCACAAACCTTTTTTTCGGATGCTCCCCACGGATCAAAGAAATTATGCAGGAATAAAAGGTTAAGAAAGATCCACCAGACAATGAAAGAAAAAGAACGCATATCTATGCAAAAACCCATTTCTAAAACCAATTTCTGACAGAACCTCCGAGTTGTTTGCCGAATTTCTGTTACAAAAGCATCGACTATGAAGCGGCGACCAGATGTTTGCGAAAATCGCAACCGACGCTGTTTTCCTTTTGCATTTATTCCCCGACGAATCTCCCAAGCTGTGTGAATTTCTTTCTTCCCCTAACAGGCGTCAAAGACCATTCTGCTTCCGTTTGTCGAGATTTTGCATTTTGAAATTGAGAGACGAAAAGTCTCGCTGTATAAAAGCAGTTCGCTGCGAAAGGAAAATAAAACGTTCTATTGTGCTGTTGTTTGTTTGTCTTATCAGAAAATGTTTGGTTCTTTTTCACCACCGTAAGCGTTTTGAAAATGATCTCGAATTTTACGCGTTTTCGAATAAAATTTCGTTGCTTTTTTCGATATGTTGTGGAAGATAATCTCAACAAAATGTTTACTACAAAAAAAAAAAAAAAGCGGAAGCAAATATTCGTAAGGCATATTTTTCAAGAATTCCTCATTCCAATTTCTAAGTTATTTTGCTTGCTGTCTCTACACTTTTCATGAAATATTTCAAGTCATTTTTTACCTGAATAAGAGTAAAGAAATAATTTTTTTAATATAAACGAGCCAACACAGAGATTCCCAAAGTATGGTACCGCAGGGACAAAGGGCGCCCCGATGGGAGGTCACTGTGCCCTCCCGAAAATGTCCATATTCCGCAATTTTTGTCTGAATATTCGATAAATTTGAAGAGATTATTGCAACATTGCAATTTTTAAATTCACGAACGCCGCTTTTCCTTAGATGTACGTTTGTGGGGATGACCGGATTTTTTTATTCGTCAAATTTTGAGGTTCCATTTGTCGAATTGAGAATTTCCCCTTCCCAAAACTTGCAATTCGGGTCGTCCCTGGTAGCAAAACTTTGTTTACGTTTCTGTAAAATCTGTAACCTCTGATTACATTTGACATTCAATTATTTTTACTTCCTTTTACGTGGTAAAGGAAGTATTGTGATCGCGAAAAAAAAATCACTCAAATTTGAGTCTAAATTTTGATTTTGCTCACCCCCGAATGAAAATTCCTTAGTTTTTTTGACCTGTCAGCATGTGCATATGTACCTACCAACATATAAGCAGCCGAATTTTTTTTTTTCAACCACCCCCGAGTTAATTACGACGAGTTTTCTCGTGACGTCTGTATGTACGTGTGTGCGTATGTGGGTCGCATAACTCAAAAACTATATGCCGTAGAAGCTTCTAGCTTGGTATGTAGGCTCTGAGGATGGTCTAGTTGTGCACCTCCCCTTGTGGTTGCATTTGAATGATCCCAAGGGGGTGTTTTACCCCTTTTTTGGGGTAAATCAGTGTTAATTTCAATGCAGACTCAAGTGATATGAATTGGCGCGACCACTTGGCGATATGTCGCCAAGCTTTTGGTCGCCAAGTGTTTGACGCCAACTTGGCGACAAATTTGGCGAAAAAATTATTTTTTGAATTTGGGTTCAACTTGGCGCTATTGGCGATATTTTGCGAAAAATTCACTGAATGATATTAAAATCAGCAATATTTAGAAAATTAACCATTGCAAAATATTTTTTGCATTGTTTCGTGGCAGATTAGGGGAGTAAATATTTGAATTGTTACCTTGCTCACTCCAAGCACTTTTTTTAACACTTAAGGCAACTACTAAGAAATTTACACATAAAAGGAAGTAGTGTGGGGTCCATACCAGATTTTTTATTTTTTGGTTCACACTGCCACAAAGGCGTGTTTTTTCCCTAGCAGCATAATCTCATCAGCCGATGATTGGCCATTCATCAAACCTCGATGAAATTCTCATCGGCCGATGATCGGATTCGATGAGTTCTCATCGGGAATTACTCCAATATGTCTCATCGGCCAAACAGAATCCGAGCAGCAAAATCTGATGAGTTTTGGAGCAATTTACGAGCAGTGCAGTCCCGTGCCGATGAATTTAGGATCAATTTCGGATGCTCGGCTTATTTTCATGGGGAAGTTGATTGGAAGGATATCGCTTTCCGATGGAAAGTCGCGCATCGAAAACCCTGCTCGGATACTGATCGGAACGATGTCATCGTGCGTTACGGGATCAGTTTACGAGGAGCTCGGTGATCGGTTGAGCAAAATCCGATGAGCTGATGCCACTTGGGTCTATTCTGCGGATAATCGCAAGTTCGCCGCGTTAATTTATTTTTTACTGGGTTAATCTCAAACAGAGTTGAGAAAATTGTATAATGTGTGCAAGGTTTCACGCATTGCACTCCAAAAAATGAGCTTTTGTTTTTACAGTGTAATACTGGCAGCCGAGGTTCCGATTTAAAACTGCACAGTAATAAACTAAAACTAGCGATTGTACAGTTTCTTACTGCAAAATTAGCAATTTTACAGTTTATTGCCGAGAAATTTAGTTGTATTATACTGTAAAAACTACAGTACAATACTGGCAGCAGAGGTTCCAGTTTCACTCATTAATGCCTAGCGTCCCTTTTCAGGGACGGTCCAAAAAAGGGACTGAATTTCCCCAAAATGAACATTTCAACCAAACAATAGTGTTCAATTCGTACCTTGGTATTGTTTCCATTCGTCATTAACATATCGCAGCACATAACCATTGTAAAGTGTGTTCTGTAGCAGTTTTAATATGATCTTTATCAAGAATCACATCGTTCACAATCTCAAGAACAACAAGAAGTTCTGTCAAGAACTAAACGAGCCTACTTTCCCGTACATCGACATCGGCATTCTAGCATCTGATCATTATTCTCTTGATTATCTAAGACTAAAAATTATGTCAAACATACCTTTAAAATCAAAATATACCTCTCTCATCAGATGAAATAGACACATAAAAAGTAAATAAATGAATAAATAAAGTTTTGTCGCACCTTTTAAAGAATGTAACTGTTACAGTTCTTCCGTAGAAAAATTCCTCAATTGTTTTCAAAAAAAAATTAAAAGTACAAAGTACATCAAAACACATTTTATCAAAGAAAGAAAAAAAAAAGAAAAAAAAAAGGAAAAAAAACTCGTCCGTTGATAAAATGTCTCGAATTTCACTTTTAATCCGTTGCCAGTTGTTAAATATAAATTAAGAATAAAATGCCCTAGTGAATGAAACATTTTTGTTACAAAAAAAATCGTCTGCCAAAAATAATAATAATAATAATAATAAATTCAATAAAACAAATGAATAAATAAACAAAAAATCGTCTGCACAGTCAGTCATTTTTTTCGGACTGTTTACTCAAAAGTTATTAGGGGTGACAGCTTGCTTGAGCGGTTCAATGTTGAATGAAAAATTGTTCAAATCGGAAATGTAAATACGGGAATGAAGTATCCTTGAAAAGTTCTTTCCAACAAAAAAAAGTTTGTTCAAATCGGACTGTTCATTAAAAAGTTAGTATCGCGGGACCGGTTATTTGAACGGCTCAAAGTTGAACCAAAAATTGTTCAAATCAAAAAATCAAATATGGGAATGAGCTGTACTCGCCGAGATCTTTCCAACAAAAAAAAGTTTGTCCAAATCGGAATGTTCATTCAAAAGTTATTAGGGGGGGACAGACAGACAGACCGACCGACAGACCGACCGACACACAAATTCCCCATCTCAATACCCTACTTTCAAATTTTTAATTTTTCGATATTAATTTTACCTCTTTATTTTTTTAACTTGGCGATATTTTTTTGGACTTGGCGATATTTTTTTTAACTTGGCGATATTTTTTGGACTTGGCGATATTTTTTCGATGCATTAAGCTACTTTTAATACTTTTTTCGTCTTTCTTTTATTTTTAACGGGAAAGTAGGCTAAAAAGCTAACTTTTCAAAATGATTCCCAGCTTCCCAGTTTATGTTGATTGCTGATTTTATTTCTTCTTATGAAATGCCTTTTTAAATATTATATCGTAAACAGAAAAAAATTTAGTAAAAAAAGTATGTTCTCTCTGGGTTCAATCGTAACTTTTAAGGGAAAATTCTTCTTCTCTTCTCTACTAATAATAAAGCTGAAGGTGGTTCTGTCTGTCCTTCTTTCTTTCTTTCTTTCTTTCTGTCTGTCTGTCTGTTACGCGCGTAGCGCCAAAACCGTTCGGTCGATTTTCATGCCACTTGGCACAAAATTAGTTTGTAGCATGTAGTTTTGCACAGGGGCGGACTGGCTCCCCCATAAGGGCGCTAACCCAAACCTCCAAAGGGCGCACTTCAAAATAGCACCCTCCCCCCCCCCACACACACACATTTTCTGCGGGAATTATTCGCAAGGGTCTCGTTTTTTTTTTTCTTTTTTTTTTTTTTTTCTTACAGCAAAATTAAGTTTGGTATAATATATGTTACAGAAGAGTGCTTTGTCGAATAAATTGTTTCACCTGGGCGTTATCGCAACTACTATTCCTTTATAGATTGTATGTGCTTCAGAACTTACCAAGACAAATGTGTAATACTATTCCTATCTTCATTGTTTGCAACACTTTTTATGCACAATACGATTAATTTTAAGCAAAACACAATTTTTATCTTCTTTTTATCACTTATTTTTAGCCTTTTTTCATTATCCGCGATACTCGTACCACCCAATTGCGCGGATAAATTGGGAGTATACCGTA
>JAXGGA010009666.1:0-50418 GCA_038373865.1 Uloborus plumipes
TTGGTGGTCATGTTTTATGTATATACAGTGAACTCTCACTTATGCACCGGCCCAAGGGACCAACAGAAAAAGGCGCATAAGTGAGAGAGACGTATAAGTGAACAAGCCTATTTAAAGGACTAAAACACTCCATAGGCTCTAATGAGAGCATGAATAAGAATGTTTCTATAGGAAAGGGACATATTCCTAAAGTTTGGCAATTACTGTAACGTAACTACAAAGATAAAAAGAAAACAAAACTGTAGCATACCTAAATTACGAATGTTCCTTTTAAAACGATGCATAATAGATATTGTCCCTCTCCGAACTCCAGTTCATGCGGACAAAATTCTTTCCGTGAGCAATAAAGGCGAAAAATTAAAGAGGAAAGTGAAGAAAAACGCTCTTTTTTTAAAGAAAATAAATTAAAGTTTTTACATTTTAGGGAAAATTCGGCGCATAGGTGAAATATTTATGTTTAGTGCAACGCATGAACGAATGATACTACCATTATTTTGCTATGGAATGTGCTGGGACAGTTTAAAATCGTCGTATAAGTGAAAAAGGCACATAAATGAGGCGGCTTATAAGTGAGAGTTCACTGTATATATATTATATATGTGGCGGAAAAGGGGAGATCCAACTTTGGTTTAAACAAGCGTACAGACGAAACACAGTTTAATCACGAAATAACAGAAAATACAGTAACACACCTTCAATGACAAAAACACATACCAAAACTCGAAAAAATGGAGTGTAAAAACATACACATTATTTCTTCAGTGCGATATTTATTTATCTCTGCTTTTGTTAACTTGCTAAAATTAAATGTTCAAGATTTTAATCACGTTGCAAAAACTCTTTTTACCGCCGACAACGAATGTTCGCTGAAAGTGCTAATGTAATTGTATTTTAAGCAAGATAGTTAATCAAACGATGCAATGTTTTTTCGAAGTATAGTGGGCTTTTTATGTAGATGAATGCACTTCAACTTTTTTTTGAGACCGGTTTTTAAGGATCGTGACCTAGAAAAAAGATACAGCAAGCAGCATTCTTGTTATCTCTGAAACTATATAACGTGAATGATGTATACTGCAGGATGTTTCCAAATTAGCAATTTCAATCTACAGTGAACTTTCACTTATGCGCCTGCCCTAGGGACCAACAGAAAAAGGCGCATAAGTGAGAGAGACGTATAAGTGAAGAAGCCTATTTAAAAGACTAAAACTCAACATAGGTTCTAATGAGAGAGTGAATAAGAATGTTTCTGTAGAAAAGGGACATATTACTACAGTTTGGCAATTACTGTAACGTAACTATAATGATTAAGAGAAAACAAAAGTTGTAGATTACTTAATTACAAGCTGTTTCCTTTAAAACGATGCATAATAGATAATTGTCCTTATCCGAACACTAGTTCATGCGGAAAAACTGCCTTCCGTGAGCAATAAAGGCGAAAGATTAAAGAAGAAAGTAAAGAAAAATGCTTATTTTTTAAAGAAAATAAATAAATTTTCATATATTTTAGGGAAAATTCGGCGCATGAGTGAAATATTTATCTTTAGAGCGACGCATAAACGAACGATTCTGTCATTATTTTGCTATGGAATGTGCTGGGACCATTGAAAATCGTCGTATAAGTGAAAAAGACGCATAAATGAGGCGGCGTATAAGTGAGAGTTCACTGTATTTAGATATGGCAGGAATTTCCTGCTTTCTTGTTTCATGAAATATTTGCGAAATAAAATGGGTAAGGGGAGGACTTAATGGGGAATTTGAATCTGTGGCTTTGTCTAAAAAGACAATTTCCTGCCGATTATAATAAAAGTCCAAATTGCGTGAATATACATACTATATAAACGGCGATCTACAAAATTGTAAAATTGTAAGAGCCAGGAAAGCATTTTTGGTATTAGTCAAATTATTTCTCAGTTTATTCAGTGTAACTAGAAAGAACCTTGCCCTGAAAAAACTTAATCGCCAAGCTCTTTTATCTTTTAACTGCCCGGGCGACTTGGCTTATGGGAATTTATATATTTATATAACCCTGTATATAAACACACACACACACACCATATAGTCCAGTCAATCTATGCAAAAAAAGGGGCGAAAATCGCAAATCGGGATGTAGTTCTGATTTTTTAATATGTTGTTTGGGTCACCTAGGGTAGTTCAAATCTAAGTTTGCACCTTTCTAAACCCTGTGCTCGCTGCGGAATTCGCGAAAAACTGCGAAAATTTCCAACTTTTTTCAGTTTTTCCCTTATAACTTCCAAACTATGCAACTTTTGATTATACATATGAATACCCGTTTTAAAGAACACTAAATTTTTAATAATTTGAGCCCAAGTAGCGCTCTGTAGAACCAATAGTTCAGGAGATATCGAACTTCGAAAATTGGTCATTTTTTGCGAAAAGTGAAAAAATTATGCTTCGATCGCATTTCAGACCAAATATCGATATAATTTCCTGCTCTACAAGAATAAAAATGAACATGAAGCTATAGTAAATTTAATTGGCTTTCATTTAAGCCCAAAAAAAAGTCTCTGGACTCAGTAGTTCTTCCACAATTACGAAAAACAAAATGTTCGAAATTTTTGATTTTTTTCGAGAAATGAAAAAAATCGTTTCTAATAAGAATAAGAGGCACTAGACGATAAGACATACATAGAATGGTATAAATACATAGAATGGATACATGGAACAAGTGACTAATGGCCTATATTTCCAGTGCTCAAAAATAGTATGTCTCCCATTCATTCACGCTCCACCCACAAATTATGACACTGTTTTAACATCTCTTCTTGAGGCCAGTGCAAGAACCAAAGCTCATGGGCAACATACTTGCTTTGTGACACATGATCAACCCCTTTATATGAAAGCCAGAGACATTGTTGAGAACTGCCAGCATACCGATTTGAATACGGTGGTAGTAAGGTTAGGTGGTTTTCACCTTCTTATGTCTTTCATGGGAGCTATTGGTGCTATCATGGCAGGTAGTGGTCTAAAAGAATTGCTCGCCACAATTCTAAATGGACACGCATATTCTAGAGCTGTAAGAGCTCATCTGTTGACAAATATTTCGTTGGCTCATTCTATTTTCAATGAGATTCAGCTAACTGATGAGGAAAAAATAATTATTGAGGAGATTTTGAATGAAGATGACAGATCAATGATTTGGTTGGCAAATGAAAATGAAATTGTTCATAATCTTAATGCGAAATGTAAGGCTGAAGTGGACAAGTAGGAAAGAAGAGGGCCCACCTCAAAGCTTTGGGTGCAACATTTCAGGATGACTGTATTAATTAAGAAATTCATTCAGGCTGAGAGAGCAGGTGACTGGGAGCTCCACCTACCTGGACACAGTTAGCAAAATGCTTCCATTCTTTCACTCAGCGGGTCATTTTTTTACGCCAAAAGTGCACGCTTATACCTACAGGATATGAGTGCTCTGCAACAGTGAATGGTCCCAGAGGAATTTGCTAACTTCACTAAACAATACTTCACGATTCGCAGATCCGATAAATTTTGGTCGACAGACTTATGTATTGAGCAGGTTCTCATGAAATCCATGAAGAGTCAGGGAGGGTTAACCCATGGTCGCGGAATATCCAATATTGTACTTTCTCGGTGGACAGAAGGAATTGTGTACATGTCAAACATTTGCAGAGAACTGGAACGATTTTGGAACATTTTGTCGACACCAGAGCAACATGCCGATATAAGGCCAACTCAAATCCTGAGAGACAATGCTGATGTAAAGAAGATTAATAACTTTCTTAGTACGCATTCTTTATTTCCAGAAACAGAAAAATTATTGTCTATCAGCAGTGAAATCGTGGCAGGTCTGGAAATGAATTGCCACTTAGCACAAGAAAAAGGAATTGAATTAGTGAAGAAACTTACTGGAAATTCTTTTGGTAAAGTTACTTGCAAAATAAAAGAAAAAGTACTCACCTTGGGAACAGTTACAAGTTCCGTTAAAGTTCACAACAAGCGTGTTGATATTGATCCACTTATTATCTTTCAAAGATTGTGCATTACGAAACAGTCGAATAAGGAGTTGAAAGAACATTTCAAATTTGAATTGGCCCCTTATCCAATGTCTTTGTTCAATAATGAAGGGATGCGAAAAGGAACAAAATCTTCTTTCTTCTGCTCTTTCACTCCACTTAAGCAAAACATTCCAATTACACCTAGTACATTTGTAGTAGTAGACAGAGGATACCTTCTTCACAAGGTTATATGGCGCCAAAATGATTCTATCAGCTCAATAATTGATGGATATATTACTTACACATTTAATCACTTTGGTAGGAACGTAGCAGTGGTGTTTGATGGTTACCTTGAGGATGGAGCTCTCGGAAGTACTAAAACAGCAGAACGATTGCGTCGCTACTCTGTTTTTAGTAGCAGTTAGATTGTATTTGGCTCTTCAACGATCATCACAGTGCCCCAGGAAAAACTATTAGCCAACGAGAGCAATAAACGACGCCTCATTAATGAGTTGTGCCTTGCCTTTTCCCATGAAGGCATTGAAACTAAAAAAGCAACGGAAGATGCAGACTGCATGATTATCCGAACCGCTCTCGAAAAAAGTACTTTTTACGAGAGCGTGATCGTGGCAGGAGAGGACGTGGAGTTGTTCTTCTCTATGGTTTAAGATCAAACATTCATAATGTTTATTTCCAAAAAAATAAAAAAGGTGACTTCACTTGCACACAGTTTTCAACAACTTCATTCAGTGGAGGAGCCATAGAATTGCCTAAAGGATTCGAACTGTTTCTTCACGCATTTAGTGGATGCGACACCACATCTGCCCTCTACTGGCAAGGAAAGGCAAAGCTATGCAGCATTTTTGAAAAGAGGCAGAGTTTGATTCATTTGGCTGGTACATTTCTCCTTCCAGATGTTAGCCACGAAGCCATTGCCAAAGTAGGGCAAAAATGCCTTGTTGCTTTGTACGGAGGAGATGCATTCACCGATACTCTGCATGGTCTTCGATTCCAACTGTTTGTTAAAGCAGCTGCCAATGCGAAGGTTAACTTGGCCCGTTTGCCCCCAACTAAAGATGCTGCCAAATTCCATTCCTATCGTACGTACCATGAAGTGCAAAAGTGGTTGGGGGTTGAGAAAGATGCAGTGGAATGGGGTTGGTCAAAAACCCCCAATGGCTTAATACCAGTCACAACATTATGTGAACCAGCCTCGCCCATGCTCCTGAAATTTCTATCGTGCAAGTGCAAAAAAAAAATGCATGGGAGCATGTTCTTGCCGCAAAGCCGGACTAAAATGTTCTGCTTTCTGCACTCGGTGCTCTGGAAAAAGTTGCAACAACGTCCATCCAGTTACAATGGACGAAGAAGAGGAAAATACTGATAACGTTTCTCTCTTAGACGAATATATGGAGCAAGAGCGAAAACTTTCCTTTTCTGCAGTTTCGAGATACGAACACAGCAAACAAGGACCCTCAAAAAAAAGCTAAACATTGACTGAAATTAACCTTGAAGAGTTTTTAAACAATGAAAATAATATTTAATATAATGTTAACCTTTTTTTTTTCATTCTATGTATTTCTTATCGTCTAGTGCCTCTTATTCTTATTAGAAACGATTTTTTTTTTCATTTCTCGAAAAAATAAAAAATTTCGAGCATTTTGTTTTTCGTAGTTGTGGAAGAACTACTGAGTCCAGAGACTTCTTTTTGGGCTTAAATGAAAGCCAATTAAACTTACTATAGCTTCATCTCCATTTTTATTCTTGTAGAGCAGGAAATTATATCGATATTTGGTCTGAAATGCGATCGAAGCATAATTTTTTCACTTTTCGCAAAAAATGACCAATTTTCGAAGGTCGATATCTCCTGAACTATTGGTCCTACAGAGCGCTACTTGGGCTCAAATTATTGAAAATTTAGTATTCTTTAAAACGGGTATTCATATGTATAATCAAAAGTTGCATAGTTTGGAAGTTATAAGGGAAAACCTGAAAAAAGTCGGAAATTTTCGCAGTTTTTCGCGAATTCCGCAGCGAGCACAGGGTTTGGAAAGGTGCAAACTTAGATTTGAACTACCCTAGGTGACCCAAACAACATATTAAAAAATCAGAACTACATCCGGATTTGCGATTTTAATGTCTAGTTTGACTGGACTAATATGTGTATATAGAAAGATATTTCGGTAGTAGCTGTTGTGATTGAGATCTACTCACGTCCAGTGCAGTACTTATTTAGTTTATATTAAGCGAGCTTGGATTTTATACAATGCAACTCGTCAAGCGCAAGCGGAACAAATATTAAATCACTTACGTATTTCTTCATTTATTAATTGATTCACTTTCCTTTACTTATAAATACACTTTTTTATCCATTAGTTTACTTACATATTTCTTCATTTATTAATTCATTCACTTTCCTTTACTGATTAACACACTTTTTTTATTCATTAATTCACTTTTCTTATCGATTCACTAATTTTTTACTCATTTATTTTTCTCTTACTTCTATTAATTTAATTAGTCAATTGTTTATTAATTCATTCTTTTTTTTCATTATTAATTCATTAATTTATTTTTCATACATTCATTTATTGAAAGATATTTTTAATCGACTATTTAGCAAATGTTTCACTTCAAAAATATTTTGTTATTTCACTTTGCCCCACTGCTTTTTGAGGTGAAAATTTTCCACCCTTCTTTGAGATATCTCCAAAAGCTAAAAATTATAGTTTTAGTGCGGGTTGTATTATGAAAAACCTTATTTTTGCTTTATGTACACTTATTTTTTAAACAAATGTCTAATTTATTTATTACCTTAATTATTTCACTTTGCCCCACGTACAACTACCTTTCTTCTAATTTATTCTTTTGCCTCAGATACTTCTGGAAATGCATGGAAAAAGGTCGCATCAAGGCCTTGGTGATGGACCTCCACAACCCGGTGCTGGACTCGGATTCCAAGAATTCCAGAATCAGTACTTTGGTTGAGTACATGGTGAAGAATCTCAACAACAACGACAACTACTCCTTCCTATACATGATGAGCGAGCTGTTCAACGTCATCAACGTCATCGGCCAAATGTACCTCATGGATACCTTCTTGGGAGGAGAGTTCTCGTCGTACGGCTCTCAGGTAAAAAATACTCAAAAATAGCAAAATTTTTATCTTTTAACCCATAAATGTCTGACTTTTTTTTTTCAAATATATTTTGCATACTGTTTACAAATAGTGTTTAATGGACAGGAAAAATAATTAAAAAATATCATATAAAAAAAGAAAAATCGTCACTAAAAAGGGACGCTAGGCACCAGAGGGTACATACTTTTTTTACTAAATTTTTTTTCTGCCTACGATATAATATTTAAAAAGACATTTTATAAGAAGAAATCAAAGCAGCAATTAACATAAACTGGGAAGCTGGGAATAATTTTAAAGACTTAGCTCTTTGTTCTTGAGATTGTGAACGATGTCATTCTTGATAAAGATCATAATAAAACGGCTACAGGACGAATTTTACAATGGTTTTGTGCTGCAACCTGTTAATAATGAATTGAAGCAATACCAAAGAAATAAGTGAACACTTATTTGGTTGAAATGCTCATTTTGGGTAAATTCAGACACACTTTTTGGACCGTCCATAAAAAGGGACGCTAGGCATAATGGGTAAACACGCTTTTGTTGACTTTGCTTGAAATCTGTCATTAGGACCTTGCAGCCCACTTCATGTACTTGGATTCTTTTGAAATTTAGTGCGGGACTTAAATCCGATCAGAATGCAATATTCTATAATCAAATTAGTTAATTAACAATAAATTATTAGTTTATTCCAATTTCAAGTAGCCTTTTTGCATGAATATGACTCACAGTAGAGCAATTTTGCTTTAAAATGAGCATAAAAACATGCTTCGAACAAATTACTATCATATCTTGATAGAAAGCCCTGATTTGTCTGCATAAAACAAAAGCCGTTTGAATGTTCCAAAGTAATTAGAACATGAGATATGTGCTTTTGACTATTTTCATGCTGAAATGTAGGTGAGCTTTCATCACAAATGTTGTTAAATATTCATATTTGTTGCAGCAATTCCTCGTTTGGTCAATTTTATCTCTTTACCACTTAAATTTTATTATTTTGTTTCGCAAATGTAGGTTGCTTCAGACATTACTCCCCAACTTTGGTTAGACAGAGTTAGGAAACAAAGAAATTAGAAAAAAAAAAAACCTTCATAAATGAATATTTTGACGATAAAGTAAAAATGTTAATGTAGTATTTCTAATGCCTTTTGAAGGTATCCGAATAAAAAAAAGTTTTCCTGAGCTATAAAAGCAAAGTGAAACGGTAACTACGATATTAACTAGCTGTCGTAGCCGTCACGAAACTTTCTTCTATATTTATCTCATGAATTCCAGTTACAAAATAAAATACGTACTCGCCCGAATAATTGGAGACAGCTCCAATTTCCCAATTATCGTAATAACCCTGCAAATGCAGAATCAATGAGCGAAATTGGAAATCATTGCAAAAGCCTTGTTTAGATTAATTGCAAACATTTTATTTGTTAGTAAAAAGAAACTGGCAACAGTTAAAAATTTCAAATCATTGAAAGTTTTCAGCTGTTTTGATAATTAAATAGCGTGAAAGCGATTTTTTAATGAATTAATTTTTCGCATTGTTGACTAAGCGCAAAAATCACCCCACCCTCCCCCTGGGGCGATTGGCGCCAAAATTTAATCGATGCTTGCTTCCATATTGGGTTAGTGTTATTCCAACTTTCATTCAAATCTCAGCAATATTTCTCGAGATAAGTAGGTGCAATGACAAAATAAGCACTTTTGATTGCTCCACCCCCTTTGAGATATTGACACACAAATTGAATCAGCACTTGTACTCAATAGGGTCTACCTATGGACCAATTTTCGTTCGATTCTGCCTGTTACTTCCTAAGATATAGCAATCACCTCCGCGCAGAACACGTGCGATTGCTCCACCCCCCTTTGAGATATTGACACACAAATTGAATCAGCACCTGTACTCTATAGGGTCTACCTATGGACCAATTTTCGTTTGATTCCGCCAGTTACTTTTTGAGATATAGCAATCACCCCCGCGCAGAACACGTGCGATTGCTCCTCCCCCCTTCGAGATATTGACACACAAATTGAATCAGCACCTGTACTCAATAGTGTCTACCTGTGGACTAATTTTCGTTTGATTCCGCCGGTTACTTCTTGAGATATAGCAATCACCCACGCGCAGAACACGTGCGATTGCTCCACCCCCCTCAGAGGAATTCGCTAAACAAAGTCAGGTGCACCAGTTCACATAGTGGTACATATGTGCAAAAATTTTTGTTCGATTTCATGCAGTAGTTTTTGCTCTAGCGCGGCCACAAAAACTGGTCACACACATACAGACTCACACACAGACACACAGACAGACATTTTCCAAAAATGGTCGAAATGGACTCAGTGCACCTCAAAACGTGCAAATCCGTCAAAATTCGACATTCGAAAATTTTCACGAAACCAATACTTTCTTCTATATATTAGATATAGAAGAAAGTAAAAAGCAGAACATTTATAACAAACAACGTCATCTTCGTACTTCAGGAGTTTATTTAGATTTATTTCCGAACAAAATGTCGCAGATTTATATCAAACATCATTCAAGTTTTACTGAATAATATTGTGTATAGAATTGTTTTATAACTCATAAACCATTTTTAATATATTGTTCTTAATGAATGCCACGAATTGCTAACCATCTGCATTATTTCACACAGGTTGTCAAATTTACTGAATGGGACTTTTCACTGCGCTATGATCCGATGATTCGAGTTTTTCCACGTCTCGCAAAATGTACCTTTCACAGGTGAGAAAAAATATATTGTTTGTAAGTAAAATAAATAGATAACCGAATGAAATTGCACATTTTCAAAGAATGGGGATGTTTCCTTCAGTCAAAAGTACTAGTCACTTATATTGATAAAATAAGCAAAAAAAAAAAACATGCGGCCAGAAAATATTTTCTTTTTCCAGAAATTTATCATGAGTAATTTTTTGAGTGTCCAATTTCTAAAACGGAGCTACGTCTCGTATGACCTCACAAGTAGAGAAACTTTGGTGCAAAGCCAGGGCGACACATCGGCCGTTTTGAATCTCTGGAAACCCCAGCTCTGCAACAATAGATAAAAATAAAATTTTATAAAAAAAAGTAAAACCGACCTCAAAAACGCAGCTGAAAATAGCTCTAAAAAGTAAAAAATAAATTTATTCTTTGAACACCATCGATACTACTTTTAAACATGAGTTTTGAAGTCGGTGCCGAAACAGTTAATAAAATCATTCGTACCCATTGATTGTACCATTTGATTGATTTTTCCTCTCAAACAACACTTGGAATTGATTATGAAATATTTATGGCTGTTTTTATTATGAAACATGTAACTGAAGAATGGGCACGAATGATTTTATTAACTGTTTCGGCACCGACTTCAAAACTCATGTTTAAAAGTAGTATCGATGGTGTTCAAAGAATAAATTTATTTTTTACTTTTTAGAGCTATTTTCAGCTGCGTTTTTGAGGTCGGTTTTACTTTTTTTTATAAAATTTTATTTTTATTTCATTCTTTTCAGTGTAAATGTATACCCGGAATAGTGTCATGTTGCCATCGTGACGCTTCATCTCACTTTACTAAAGCGTCTAAAATTTTAAGCGATTGCCACTAACAACATTTTTTTTTTCTTTTTAGGATTTATTTCTATGCTGATTTAATTAAAACATTTTTAAATTACTAGTTTTTTACCCGATTATGATTCTAAAACTGGCCTACAGGTTAATCCACAAAGTAAATATTTACCGCCGATTCATTAGTGCATCACTAATTTTAAAATTTAAAAGTTTATGTGATGGGAGCCTGAAAATATATTTTTTTAAAAATTGGGGTTCTCAGGACTAAATATGTTCTATCAGTAAAACTGCGATTTGCATGCCGCATAATCGTTCGACGTAGACAGCGCATTTTTTTTCTGCTGCTTGAAAATCCACCGACTCCGTCGAGCATCGAACTTAAGCTCTTGCGAATGAGAGCCCAGCGTCTTACCGCTAGGCCACTCTATCGGCGAGCTACTGTGACCTAATGGACATCAAATCGCAAGTGTGTGCGCGTGAAATTTGAAATTCAATTCATGCGCAAAGAGGGTGCGCATGAACGGAATTCTGAAGATTTCCCTCAATTTCTTCAGGGTTCCGTTCTCAAACCCCGCATCAGGGGACCATGGGACCACCAGGGAGGTGTACCCTTTCCAACAAAAAAAAAATTACCAAAATCGGTCTATTCAGTAAAAAGTTATGCGTGGTCATACATAAAAAATAAAATATACCGGTCGAATAGAGAACCTCCTCCGTTTTTTCGTCGGTTAAAAATCTGACCCAAAATAGCAGCTCATCCATAAAGTGGCTTTGCTTGGAGCGTTTTATCCACTTGTGACGAAAACCGCGAAAATGAAAGAACGACTGAGCGTCTTTTAAAAGTTATTTTCGTTTCTGTTTTTACGACTGAAAGCGAGTCAAAATGTATAAAAAAGGTAATTCCCCCCCCCCCCCATGTTTATGACCGTGCTCTTTCAGAAAACATTCTTTTGAAGAATGGGAAAACACCTCCATTAGAGGAAATAATTGATTTCAGGGCCACATTTCGGTAGCTGGAGTGGCCAAATAAAATTAGTTATAAAAATTACTTTCAGACATCAGAGGGAAAAATTAGCACTGTTGAACCATTGCTAGAGAATGAACATGTTACCGACAGTGTTCAAAGACCAAACAATATTAATCTACAATTCGAGGTGAAGAAAAATCAGAACTATAAATGGAATTTTAATACTGTTAAGGAGATACTAATGTTCTTTTTTTTCTGACATGTTTATTATCTAAAAACTTCCTAGAGTTGTTCCACCGTCGACTGAACACATCGCGTTAAATGTAAACGAACAGCAATTCAAAAAAAAAAAAACATAAAATAAGGATTCAAAATTATTTAGTAGATAATTGGCAACAGTACAGTCTGACCACGAATGAGATGGTAAGGCAAACCGATTTACAACATAGACTAATAACATTTGCAAGCAATTTTGCCAAAAGAAAATCAAAAAGAACTATAAATTTTGTTAATATCTATAAAAGAATTTCAAATGACGTAAATTCGTCATCTTACTCTCTTTTACCTTAAAAATGAAGTCTAAACTAGCTGTGAACGAGAGCAACAAAATTTTATCTGAATACAATTCTGTACCTCAGAACCAGACTAACGTAAGTCCATTTTCGTCATTTTTCCGTAGAGGGGAAAAACGATTGTCGAATACATCGTTTTTCCCCTCTACTGAAAAATGACGAAAATGGACTTACGTTAGTCTGGTTCTGAGGTACAGAATTTTATTTTCATGCTATGAAATCCTCAGATTTCAATCTAAATAATCAACCTCTTATTTTTGCGCATTTTTACCCCTTAACGACCGGGTAATTTTCTAGTAAACGGTCATAAAAGTGCCTATTTTTTATCCCTGAAAATTATACGAAACTGTCTAAATGAACAACATATACATTCATTTTTATTTGATTCTGTTTTAGCTTGAAATTTAAAAAAAGGTATTTTTTAATTTTTAGTCAGCATTCTTCAGGATTTACTTAATGTTGGTTTTCCAGCAAGCAAGCATTTTTTTTTAATATACATTTTAAACATTAAAAAATAATTTTAATAAACGTCCTGGCGCTGATATCTAATGTGTAAAATGAATGTTTTCGGGCCAAAGAAATGAGTTAGTTTTATTCTTATTGGCACTCCAACCCGGAAATGTCACGGGGGCGAGAATATAAAGGTTGGAAACTCAGCTCGTGATTTTGACGGGAGCAAGAGGGAAGGGGTTAAATCAACGAGAATTGTAAATTTGGTTCAAAAGTAGTCATTCTTCATTTCAGTATACAGTGAACTCTCACTTATGCGCCTGCCCTAGGGACCAACAGAAAAAGGCGCATAAGTGAGACAGACGTATAAGTGAACAAGCCTATTTAATGAGCTAAAACTCAACATAGGTTCTGATGAGAGAGTGAATAAGAATGTTTCTATAGAAAAGGGACATGTTACTACAGTTTGGCAATTACTGTAACGTAACTACGATGATAAAGAGAAAACAAAAGTTGTAGCATACCTAATTACACACGGTTCCCTTTAAAACGATGCTTAATAGATAATTGTCCCTCTCCGAACTCTTAGTTCCTGCGGAAAAAATGCCTTCCGTGAGCAATAAAGGCGAAAGATTAAAGAAAAAAGTGATGGGAAATGCTTATTTTTTAAAGAAAATAAATAAATTTTCATACATGTTAGGGAAAATTCGGCGCATAAGTGAAATATTTATCTTTAGAGCGACGCATAAACGAACGATACTATGATTAATTTGCTATGGAATGTGCTGGGACCATTCAAAATCGTCGTATAAGTGAAAAAGGCGCATAAATGAGGCGGCGTATAATTGAGAGTTCACTGTAATCCAATCCATTTTTTCTCCCCCACTCTCAGATACGGCTCCTCCGGCGACGTGCAGAGGCACGACGCCATGTGCATCCTGCCCATCAACATCGTCAACGAGAAGATCTACGTCTTCATCTGGTTCTGGTTCGTGGGGCTGGCGGTGGTATCCTGTGTCGCACTGGCCTACCGACTGGCCACCTTCTTCTGCTACGACCTGCGGGTCAGGCTGCTCAAGTTCAGGGGCAGCCTGGTGAGGGAGGAGCCCCTGGAGGTCGTGGCCAGGAAGACCAAGGTCGGAGATTGGTTCGTGCTGTACCTGCTGTCCAAGAACATGCATTCCCTCCACTTTAGGGATTTCATGGTGGAGTTTGCTAGGAGGTTGGACGGGAAGGGTCATCTCAATGATATCAGCGAAGCTTGATGAAGGTCGACCCTATTTCATGGGAACTGATGGTCTATGTTGACGAAGGAGGTTCCTGCTTTGTTGCCAACATTAGCCATTTTTATGATTTCTTAGATCAATTGATGATTTGGCTCGTATTGTATGAGTGTTTATTTTCCAAGTTCTTTTGTTGGTTTAAAATGTGTTTGCGAACCTACTGCGGATATGAAATATTTTCTGTTTTTCAAAGCTACCATTTTTTTTTCATATGTCATTTTAATCAGGGGATCCACGAACTTAAGTTTCTGGAAGGAAAAAAATTCTCAATTTTGCAGAATGGCAAAATACATTTGTGCACACATATGTATGTCTAACAAAAAGGGGCATTTAAAAATTGCAATATTACAATTATGTCTCGAAACTTGCCGAATCGTCTTAACACACTTGCCGAATAAGATCATTTTGGAGAGCTCACAGTGACCTCTCGTAACCTCACATCCAGAACACCCTGATTTTAATATGAATTTGAAACGATCTCCTAAATATGTCGTCATTTCCAATCGTTCCAAGGCCAAGCTGACAACAGTATTGCCAAGTGTTACGTTATTTTATCAACTCTCGTAAAATAAGTTCTTAAGGATGCTGATTAACAATGTATAAAAGAAAAGGTAAAATTTGTAAGTTATTGCATACGTTTTTTTTTCTTCAAGGAATCCATTTTTCAATATGCCATAAAAAAGTTTCTTGTGTCCTCAAAACAGTAGTATGCAATGTTTCTATTTTTTTACTCCATTCATTTTTAAACCTATAATACTATATATCATCAATATTTCTGACCGGAGAGTTTTATCGATAGCTATTTTACATTGTTGAAAGTAGCAAAGAGTTTGAAACTAGGATTTTACTTGAGTTAACATGTCTATGAATTTACAATTATGCCTTTCCAAATGCGTTTTATGTTTTCTAGACTGAAGGGTCACAAACTCTTAAACATTTTAATCTACTTTTTTAAATACTCAATTTACAGCGACTAACGATACACTTCATTCTAATCATGAACAATTTTACAGCTAGTTTTTTACAGATTTGCTCTTGTAAAAAAAAGAGCCAACTTCACTCTAATCATGAATATTTTTAAAGCTTGTTTTTTACGGACTTGCTATTGTAAAAAAGGTACCAATGTCTCTATTAATATACATTATTTTTTATTCGTTATCTGTGTGAAAATGAAAATGATAAGTCAAATTAGAGATTTCTTTTTCAGAGGAAACTTGAAAAATTTGTTATTTGATAAAACTATTGAAAAAAAATTAATTAAAATACATGTGGTATTCCTTTTCACAGACATACTCTAAAGGCGTGCAAAATATTTTTAATATATTTGAATAATGATATAAAATTAATAAATTTGCATTATTATATTTATTCAAATTAATTAGCGAGTGTATATGAATGGTAGGTTTTGAATATAATTATCAATATGAAGGGCCCGTGAGAAAAAAGATGAAAGTGACCAAAAAGCGATTTCGAGAAAAATGAGGAACAAAGTTTGATTTCTCGTAACTCCTCGTGTAGTTTATAGAGTTTTGATGCACTTTTCGGTCGATTCTCATCTTTTGTCCCCCTTGTTGTTCTACCAGATGATATTACTCCTTCATAGCCCCTAGATAGCGCTAATATCTCAAAATTGACGAAAAAGTGACTTTCATCTTTTTCCCCCTGGCCCTTCATATCTTATTTAAGCTATTATACTTGAGAAGCACTGGCTGAAACAATGCTGTGGTAGGTTATAGTTTTATTGTCATATTTTTCTTAATTTTTTCCTGCGCCAAGTTGGATTATTTTTTTTACTTTGAAAGAATTGTCACCAACCAATGAATGACAACATATCACATTCGTTTTTGAATGAGCCTGTAAAACAGCAAATAGACATTTTGCTAAATATTATGATGCTAAATGCTATGTTTGGAGAATCGTCCAAAATTCTCTTTCATTATTGAAATGAATGCTTTCTTTAAGTACCTTTACTTTTTCATTGCGTCGTATGATGTTACTTAATGATTTCCATAATACATGTCAGATATATTGAAATGATTGCATTTATGCTGATTGTATACATCGACAAATTCAAAGTTATTTGTTTCGTATTTACTTGGGAAATTGCGTTTACGTTGCAGTCACCAGCTTTTTCATTTGCAGTCGTTGCAAGTTACTTCTTTCCAATATCGTTGAATTTGTCAATTTATACTATTATATCTTTGAAACTTCAATACAGAAAAGAAAATGATAGTAAATGGTTTTAGGAGACTGAAAGTTTAATTTAAAAATAAAGTAAAAAAATTGCTCAATCTTTTAAAAAAATACATTACTTATACTGTAGACTGTTTAACTAGAAAATGCTCAAATGGAAAATGTGCTTGTGCCAAAATGTTTTATAATTAAATTATTTCAATAATCGGAATTTCCAAGACTGAAAAAACCACTACGTATTTATTTTCAGTATTTTTTTTCCAGTGACTCCAATACCAAATAAATTATCTTCTATTTATCAATAGTTAATTCAGTACATTCGACGCAAATAACATGTTTTTCGTCTTGAAAATTTGTAATTCATTCTGTTTTCGAAGACCATGCATGTATTAGAAGCCAAGACTGTGTTCCATGTATTCTCCGAATTTTGTGATTAAGTTTGGAATAAAATATTGATTAAAAAAAGTTTATGTTTGAATCTATCAGCTAAAATGGAAATTAAAAACATACGTGATACATGAGCTAATATTTAGAAAAGTGCCAATTTGAGTCCCAAGGGAATTTTCACTAGTATTTCAATAAATAGTTAAAAAAATAATTTTCCCCAGAAAGAAGACAAGGTTCTGCTTTCATTTCATCAAATAACATCAGAATTTTTTTTTTCTTCAGAAAATATTGTTTTTATACATCAAAAATCAGATCGGTAACGTGTCCCCAGTAGCAAAGCTTAACATGCAAACAGGTCATGCGCACTTTCTAACTTCCCAAAAAAACGCACTTGCACGAAAAACGATTCTATTTTTACCCCTTTGCTAATATTTTACGTCATTTTTGTTTTAATCGATTTCTGATTTTCTAGCCGATGCGAAATAAGCGTGTCCCAAGTTCCGCCGTCAGAGTGGTAACAATAACTTCCGATCTATGTTTAGGCTCCCAAAATCATTTCCTGCACCTATACCACGTGATACTGAGTACCTGGTGGGATGTTTTATCGAATCGTAATTAAAAATTTGCATTTCTGCATCTAAAATTGTATGTAAGATTTTTTAAAGTGATTTTATAAAATGTGTGTCATTTGAGTCATCAGATCGGAAACACGCTCTAAAATGCGCAGTTTTTATTATTTTAAAAATTATTTTATATATAAGTATAGTCCTTTATTACAAGTGAAAAAACCACGTGTTTGATTTTGGTTTAGTGCGATTGACTCGGAAATAAAAAAAAAAACTTTGTCAGTTTGTCAGATCGGTAACAGTCAGAGCGGTAACATTGAAAAACAGTGAATATGTTACAGAACTAACTCACACGTTTCAGAAGTATAAAAAGCAAAAATCATAGGTTTTAGCCATATATTGAATATTTTTGTTCTTAAAAAATGAAAAGTAATGAGTTTTTAGTACAATTGCTTCATTTGTGGTTTGTATGACCTTACAATAGTAGTTAGTAAAATAAGAAAAAGTGACACTGCATAAATTAAGTTAATTAATTATTATTATTTTATTTATTTATTTATTTATTTTTTTGTGCTTCGATTTATCATTACTTCGCTAAATAACTAGATAATAACTAGCATGCTAAATTTGAATTTCTGATCAAGAAATTAAATTTCCTGCAACTATTTAAAGAAAAGCTAGCAGCAGAGTTGTGTGTTGAAAAAGTTGAAGTTGTGTGTTGTTTCAAAACAAAACAAATGTTTTATTACCTTGGATTTGGTAATCTCATAATTTATTTTATCTAAAAACCTTATCGCTCATTTTTATTTCCAAGAAATGCTTTTTTATAATGAAATTTGATTTTTTAGCCTACTAATATATATGTTTTAATATAATTATCTTAATTCTAGGTTAAAAATGCAAGGAAATGATATCATATATAGAGATGTTAACGAAGACTGAGAGCATAAACTCAAATATGTAGCTCATATTAACATCAGATCTGTAACATTCATCAGATCTGTAACGGCTTAAAAGTGAGTAATCTAACGAGGGGGTAAATAACTTCCTTGACCTCCCCCCTTTTATTTTCTTGCATTTAGACCCAATTTAGACTTAAAATCTAATATTAGTTTTTTTTCTGAAAAAAAAGTTTTTTTTCAGAAAACTCCAACTTCAAATTGGCACTTTTCTAAATATTGGCTCACATACGCTTAAGATATAAAGTAATCTCAAATAAGATTATTGCTTTAAATTCAAGGTATAAACCCTTACCAATACGAAGTTAAGAAGTTGGTAAACTTTACGTATACAAATGCCCAGAAAAGTTGAAATCTCCGATAGCACTTTAGTACACTGCCGGCTTTAAGTTCCAGACAATCTTCAGCAATACATAATATTGTTTACCCGTTATATTATAAAGAAGATGAATTGATTGCTATGTGTATAGACGAATTTAACGTTTATGGCTGCAACTGAGCAAGGGTAAAAATTTAGAATTTTCTCAGAGAGCACCAGGATACTTTAAGTATCATTGTGATGATGTGTGTGTGTGTGTTTTAAATGAATATACAGGTGTCCACGCCTATCGTGGCCCAATAGCTAATTTCTAAACCGTTAGAGATACGCATATAGTTTATTTAGGAAAAATCTCCAAATTACGAAAGGAATTTTGGGTCTATTCAATGTTTTTCAAAAAATCAAATTTTGAAAGAGTTACGAAATTTAAATTTTTATACAGCCCCCCAGTCCTGTCAATCATATTTAGTAAAACATTCTTGACACGGTAACGTTTAAAACTAAAAAAAAAATCACTCTTCTACCACAAAAATTGACCGAGTTATGACGTTTTGAAAAATCAAGATTTTGCATTATTTCATGACGTCATCGAGAGATCGCTTAAGGGACCGTATGCAAAATCCTTCAAAATCTTGATTTTTCAAAACGTCATAACTCGATCAATTTTTGTCGTAGAACAGTGATTTTTTTAAAGTTTTAAACGTTACAGTGTCAAGAATGTTTTACTAAATATGATTGATAGGACTGGAGGGCCGTATAAAAATTTAAATTTCGTAACTCTTTCAAAATTTGATTTTTTGAGAAACATTGAATAGACCCAAAATTCCTTTCGTAATTTGGAGATTTTTTCCTAAATAAACTATATGCTTATCTCTAACGGTTTAGAAATTAGCTATTGGGCCACGATAGGAGTGGACACCCTGTATGTTTGGGTAATGAAGATAGAACCTTTTTTTAAGGTCAATTTTATGTCAATTTAAAGTTCATAAGAAAGTTAACTTTAATTATTTTTTTTATTTTGCTTTTATCATAGTTATTATTTTCACTTATTTAAGTAAATCTAATCTGCTCTGGACACAAATTATCTTGGGGTATTAGCTGATAATTTAAGCATTATTGTTAGTTCAGTATGTGGTACAGTGTGGTCTGTTTAACTACGATGCCTTATGACTCGTTAATCGTGATTTTTTAATCTAAAGTGTTTCTTGATTTACATGATCATTGTTAGTGCTGTTACGGGTTACAAAAATAATTGCTGAAGCTTACTTGAGTAACTTGTAGTTTTAGAAGAATTCATTACACGAAAAATGTGGTTCAAAAGCCAATATCTATTAAATGTGCCTTATTTTTGCCATCAAAAAACTACATATCTTCTGTTGATGCGCCCTTCCCTCCTTAACTATAGCACAAAGGATAGTAGTGCTTTAGGGCTCATTCAATTACGACGCATTACAGTTCATTCAGTTATAGTGTCTTATGGTTTATTTAATTTTTATATAATATAATTAATTTAACTGATTTTCAAATACCGGATCACTTGACCATTAGGTCACTGGGCCACAAGCTCTCCAGTGTATTTCAACAACACAATTAAAATTTAGCGCAGAGCAATTGTTCAGATGAGCAGCATCCATGACTTGTCTAGAGTCACATAAAATACACATTGGAGAGTCTGTCAGGTGGAAACGGTATAAATAGGCATTTAGACAATCGTATCCTGTTAAAAGTCTAAAAACAGCCACGCTTTTAACTTTGGATAACGCAAAATCTGCTACAGCCTCTGCCACTCTCCTTGTGAAGTTTTATGATGTATTATGGTTCATTTAATGTATTATGGTTCAGTGGTCGAAAGTAGCGCGCTACAAGTAGCGAAACTACTGTAGCAGCTACATTTTTTAGTAGTTTGTAGTGTAGCGTACTACTTTAAAAAAAAAAGTAGAGTAGTGAGAAGCGTGATACAAAAAAACAGTAGTTTGTAGCGATTTCTGAAAACTACTTTTAAATTTAAAAAAAAAAATAAATAATGAAGAAAATTTAAAAAGAGAGAACGAAGGAAAAAAACAAGGTTTAATCGACTCGGACTGGTGCAAATCTTGCACGAGTATAGCAGCGGACGCAATGAAAAAAAAGAACCATAAAAGTATAGGCTGATCTTTGACACATCATTTTGACGGAATATTCTATCTCTTTGGTGTCAATGGTTTATTTGGCATCATAATTTTTTGTATTCCTTCAAATAATTTTCATGTTCCTAAATATTCCATAGCAATAAACTAAAAAAAAATAAAGGTTGAATTCTTTCAATCTTTCAACTTTTGAATCCTTTCTTGTAGCGAATATTCGTAAAAATTGTAAAAAAA
Organism: Uloborus plumipes; assembly: GCA_038373865.1. NCBI lineage: Eukaryota > Metazoa > Arthropoda > Arachnida > Araneae > Uloboridae > Uloborus > Uloborus plumipes. The sequence continues at coordinate 20,723 of JAXGGA010009666.1, forward strand.
AATCTAAAAAGGACATATTTTAGCAAAAGAAACGGAACAAGAAGGAAAAGTAACAAATAAATTTCAAGACAATTCCTAGTTGTATTCCATATTCAAAGGAGTTAATTTATTGATGTAAGCCACTTCTTTCGGTCAATCCTCAAACGGTCTATGCTTTTTATTTATTTTTTTTAAAGTAGCGAAGTAGCGGCTACAATTCAAAAGTAGTTTGTAGTCGCTACATTAAAAAAAAAGTAGTTGTAGTTAACTACACTGATAACAAAGTAGTTGTAGTTCGCTACAAAAAAATATAGGTTTTCCAACCACTGATTTAATACATGTCGTGTTTAATTTTGAAGCATCTATTTAATTCTAATGCATTATGGTTTATTTCATTTTACGATACATTAAATTAAAGTATATTATGGTTTATTTAATTACCGTGATTATCTATTTAAATTTGATGTATTTAATTAAGATACCGTGTAGGAAAAAAAGAAAGAAAAGTTAAACATTCTGATAAGCGAAGAAAATAAATACCTATTTTTTAAAAATAACGCAGATGATTACTCATTATTCTACAACAATTTTAACGGTTTTTTGTGTAATAGTTATTCATTATTTATTTTTCAGACACGCATTCTCGTTTAAATGGACAATGTGAAGAAATGCTTCTAAAAATTGGCAGTTAATTTTGCTTTAGTTTTCCATTGACTCGAATATTAGATTGATTCTGTTGGGAATTCATTCATCTGAAGTGCAAAATCTTTAATACTTTCTTGAGAAAGTATACAATCAAATACAATCTTCTGACGAATTTAAAAATAGATAAATAAAATGTCAAGGTGTGTCCATCTGATTTCATATTTTCAGTACGTGTTTCCCGTAAAGTGAAAACAGTCACCTGCTGTATTCTTCCTATGTGTTTCGAAAGATAACTCTTTTGTTCAGTCGCTCTAAAACAATAATTTTTTGAAACAATGAAAAAAAAAAGATAATCAAACACAGAAGTTTTATCAAATTACTTTCAAAATGCATTTAGTAAAAATAGAATTCTTGCTCACTATTAAAATTAATGCCTTAAAACTTGAATCCTTTTTTGAATCCTTTACGATTAGATACATTAGAATTACAGTGAACTCTCACTTATGCGCCGGTCCAAGGGACCAACAGAAAAAGGCGCATAAGTGAGAAAGACGTATAAGTGAACGAGCCTATTTAAAGGACTAAAACGTAACATAGGTTCTAATGAGAGAATAAATAAGAATGTTTCTACAGAAAGGGACATATGGCAGACGTTTGGCAATTACTATAACATAACTACAATGAGAAAAAGAAAACAAATATTGTAGCATACCTAATTTCAAACTGTTCCCTTTAAAACGATACATAATAGATAATTGTCCCTCTCCGAACTCTAGTTCAGGACAAAAAAAAATGCTTTCCGTGATCAATAAAGGTGACAGATTAAAGAGGAACGTGAAGAAAAATGTTTAGTTTTTTAAAGAAAATAAATATTTTGTTTTTACATTTTATTGAAAATGCGGCGCATAAGTGAAATATTTATCTGAAGAGCAACGCATAAACGAATGATACTATCATTATTTTGCTATGGAATGTGCTGGGACTATTCAAAATCGTCGTATAAGTAAAAAAAGCGTATAAATGAGGCGGCGTATAAGTGAGAGTTCACTGTAGTTGCATTGGTGGTTATAAAATTATTTGGCAACACTAACTAGAAAAAACCAATATTTGATATTTATTTTTCTGCGGGAAGAAAAAAATGGTAATCGCATTTGAAGAAAATTTTTATTTGTTTATTTTTTTAACCTAAAAAACTAAAAAACATATCTTCAATCAAAAAAAACCTCATTCAGGCTGTCGAAGATTGTAGCCGCTTGAGTTAACTAGTTCTAATGCTGTATGCAACTCTACTAATTAAACGTCATCTATTCTAACGTCAAAATTAAATTATGTACGTAATACTTAACTTTTTGCGATGAGTAACTCAATGCCCATCTAACAATTGTGTTTCATGATATGTGCTGCAGTGTGCATCTGAAAACTAAAACTAATGGGAAAAAACTCGTTTTTACGTAGCAGAAAGAACTCAAACATTTGTTCATCTTGGAACATGTTTTTTTCCCCGAATAACTGAAACAAATATTTTTTTTTATGATCATGAAATTGAATTTTTTATGTTGTTTATCTCAAGTTCAAAGCTATAAGGGGAAAAAAAAGCTTGCTCATAGTTTACGCAGCATAAAAAAAAACTGAAAAATACTTCTCCATCTTGATTTTTTTTCCAATAGTTGTAAGGAATATTTTTGATATAATCATAACACTTGATAAATAGCATTGTAAATCTTAAGATCAAAACTACTCGAAAAAAACTTTTTCATAGAATTTTACGTAGCAAAAGGAATTTCAGTCATCTTCGAATATAAATTAGTTCGCATAACCATACGGAATATTTTCAATATGATTATGAAATTTGATGAAAACTATTGTTGCATACTTTTGTTGCACAATTTTAGAAAACAAAAGCTTGTTCATAAGGTTTTTACATACCTAAAGAAACTTTCGACGATCTTCAAATCTGAATTTTTTCTCTTAACTACACGTGATATTTTTCGATATAATCATAAAAAATGTTCTACACATTCTATTTTGAGAGACCAACTGTATCGATTGACCAGACTCCAAGAAGTCGACTCATTTGGAAACGGAAACGCATTGATTTCCCAAATTCCAGTCTCATAAATTTCCAGATCATCCCATTCCGAAGCCAGCGACCGAGAAAAATCTTTTTGACCAGAAGTTCCGACGACTCCAAGTCAGAACTAAGCGAAAAGCTCGAACGAGCCTTTCAGCTCCGAAGAGGAGAATAAACCTTTCAATGCAGCATAATTTACAAACCTTCCAAAGAAGTTGAAGAGAAATAAATTTTCTTTGAAAGGAATAAATAGCAATAGACTTGTTGATATTTGAGCTTTGATATCTTACGATGGAGACAATAGGGTGGAGGTTCAACAGATGTTTAATAGAAATTCCTCGATATTTTCGATAGTTGGAATTGGATGAATGGTAAAGTATGTAAGTTAAAAGTGAAGGAAATGATGATGATTATTTTAGATTAGTTCTGAAAAAAGTAGCCTCATTGCTATTTTCTAAGTGATTCGTAAAAAGTTTTATCTCAAGTATAAAATCGTATGCATAATTATTTAAGTAGTATGCATATTCATGCCAAAAATGCAATAGGAAATAACAAAACAAATATATTTATCGCTAGAAAGACTTAAATTTGCCGTACAGCTAGAAGAACTGAATGGGCTAATGTGGTCCTGCCAGATTTTTTAATGAATTCTTTGTAAATTTCTTCCTAATTGATCGACTTGTCACACACATGTTCTATAATGACTTATTAAAACTGAATTCATAGTAATTTTTGTAATGTTATCTTTGCAAGCTTGAATTTAAAGTGGTTGTTTCTCTTTCAAAAAGCGATCTCTACCAACGCCTCCTAAATACTAAATGCCTGCAAATTTCTGGTTTTTAGAACAGAGGAAAATTTCGTCCTTGGGTCACGATACACTGCCATCTACCGGATTTTTAAGAGAAAGAGAAATTAATGATTGGTTCATTTCTAAATTTGAATTTAAAAATCAACCAATCAAAAAATGTAATTCGAATATTGTTTGGATCCACCGCCAATAGCTGCAAAATGCCCTTGGTTCACGAAGCACTGCCATCTACCGGAGTTCTTCGAGAAATTAACGACTGGTTCATTTCTGAATTTAAATTTAAAAATTAACCAATTAAAACATAACAACGGCATTATCGGATTGCCGCAAGGTGGCGCTTAAAGTGAAACCAACGACGACCGTAGCAAAGCAAATGTACTAGGAATTTAGTATTTAGGAGGCTTTGTCTCTACAGTCTGGCTGCAGGGCAGTTAACAAAAGATCGCGTTTGAAAATAGGAAGGTAAAGGATCAACTAGAGTGAAAAGTAGGGGAATGTGGGGAAAAGTGAAATAGCTAAGATAAATCACCTGCTTTACAATGAGCAAATCAGAAATTTGTTCTGGGATTTATTGTACATGAAGAAATAATAATATATTTTGTAATAGAACTTACGTTGGATGTATTAATTTTTATTTTTGGAAGTTATTTTGTACCTTCAAAAAAAGATGAAACAATTTTGATTCAAAAAACCACGGGGCAAAGTGAAAAATAAAATATTGTTGTAATGAAATATTTCAAATTGGTGATTAGCAGTAATTTTCGTCAAATGCTAAAATAAACAACTGATGCTTAAATAAACAAACACATGAACTAATAGCACAAATTTGCGACCAAAAAAAAAAAAAAAGGTGATTCTTATGTATTTTTTGGTGCTGATTTCGGGAAAAATAACGAAAAAATTCCATCAAGGCCGGAATTTTTTTGTAAAATTGATTTCATTTTTTCCTGTAATTTTGCTCTAAAAATAGTTATGTCGACCAATTTTGCACACAATATCAGGCAACTATGATTTTTTCCGTTTGTTTTATCTATTCTAATTCCCATTGATTTTTCAGCAATAAATTACTTTTTATTGGTGGAAATTTAAGAAAAAAATTCAAAAATGCCAAATTATTACTTATCCGAGGGGCAAAAAAATAGCTGTATTTCTAAAATTAATTTTCTTACAGAAAGAAATAAACCTTTCGGAAGAACAAAATATTGATACATATTGCCTACTAAACTTGTTCAACATCAGAAATAGTATAGCACGAAAATTTGTCGATTTTACATGAAATGACCCTGTAGATAAATTTCACGAACCTTACAGCCAGATTGCTAAAACAAATTTCAAACAGCAAAAAAATTGAATAAAAAAGGTTGCTATTTACATAGCTCGATGGTAAAAAGTTAAACTTAAGAGAACTTTGAGTTATTCATATCTCCTCGAGGAGGAAAATGCATTTCGCTACAATGTCCTTCCGTATAAAATCAACAAATTTTCATGTCGTACTACTTATGGGGGAGGGGGCGGCGATGGGGGCGATCGCCCCTCGCTTGAGGGACTCACAAAGGTAAAATTTCAATATTGGAGTTTAAAAAAAAAAAGCATTTTCAGACTATCTTTGACGCTACAGAAAGGAGGTTTGGGGTTCTCCCGAGAATACGTTTCACAATTGAAGTCAAAAACATAGGAGGCAACATTTGAAGGGCCAGGGGGGAAAAAAGATGAAAACAAAGTTTGATTTCCCGTAACTCCTTGTGTAGTTAATAGGGTTTTCCATGCACATTTCGGTCGATTCTCATCTTTTCTCCCCCTTGTTGTTCTACCAGATGATATTACTCCTTCATAGCTCCTAGAGAGCGCTAATATCTCAAAATTGACGAAAAAGTGACTTTCATCTTTTTTCCCCCTGGCCCTTCAATTGTAAACCAAGATATGTAGTAAAGGATACGCAGTTCAAGTCTATCTCCTCTCCCTTGAAACGTTTCAAGATCCGCCCGTGATTTAGTCCCCTTGATGCGAAAAATGTTTCAATTTTTTTTTCTGGAAAAACAAGTTTATGCCATCCCTTCGCAAACATTTTTGAAGGCAACGGTTCATTTTAAATACAACAAAAGGAAAGATTTTCTATTGAGACAATATTATATGAGCCTCATTCCAATAAAACGTCTCCCATGACTTAAGACTAAACGCATCATCATCTCCATGCGTGCTCAATTCCCTCAATATCAGCATCGAAGGTTTGGAGACGCGCCAGCATCAGATATCAGGCGAAGAAAATGGCAGGGGTTGTCATTCACACTCTCTAGCCCGCTGTCCAATCAGGAGGGAGGAATGGCCATCCGACATTGTTGCCAAAATATGCAGTGCGCGTATATGACTCTGAAAAAATTATAATTGGTTCCCCTCGATTTTTGTTTTATTGTTTTTTTATTCGAGTACGCTAAAGATTACTGTTTTAGAGAGGTCGTCACTCAGCCGTCTTAGAGAGAGATAAGGAATTCATCTTTATCTTGTGAGAACGCCTAAAGATATTTTTAAAGCAGAGAATGATTTTGCAGTTCTGATTATTCAGCTGAGAAAAAAAATGTGTGTGGTCCTAGTCATGAAATGCTTATTTTATTTATTAAGTTTTATCACTGCGAAGAGTAATTGTTATATCACATCCCATTCTTAAATTTGCACCAGTTTTTAATTTCTCGCTTTCCATGCCTTCTGCAGTTGTATGACCTGTATAGATTTTCAGCAAAAATCTATTCATGTCAAAAATAAAAATTTGAATATATTATAAAAATAAATTAATGCAAAAAAGAGAGTAAAAAGCAGAATTCATGCAAATGGCAATAATCTTTGGCATAAGTGGCAGAGCTCAAGGCTCCCGGCAAAACACGGGTGTTATTGATCAGTAACATTTCTTCTGAGCATGTTCTAAAGCAGTGATTCCCAACGTGGGGGAGATTGCCTCCAGGGGGGCAATTTGACTCCTCAAAGGGGCGGTAAATTCTTGAAGGGCGATAGGTATTTAGAAGAGAAAATAGTGGCAATAAAAGTGTAGTGAAAATCTAAATTGTAAACATGTGCGAAGCCGGTTGTTCAGAGTTCAGACAATTAATCACAAGTTAAGAAAGAAACTAATTAAAGTTCAAGAGCTTACTCCTTGATGAACCTTGGGAAGTATTTTGTCGTTCACTGAATTTTATGAATTTTCAGATCTTCAATTTATTTTCCTTCAAATTTTAAGTTTCAATGATTTTAATTCCGCCAGATTGCAGTGTAGAAGAGAAAATTTCTTGAAAAAGGTACTTCTGTTTTTTGAAAATTATGCCGATGATCTTAGTTAAATATTACCCTTCAAACCCTTCAAATGCAGTTGGCTTTGCATAAAAGAAAAAAAAATAAAGGTATTTTATTTATTTTTTAATATTTTTAGTTTAAAAATGATTGTTTATAATTGTTTTATTACATACATTTTACTTCAAATTTAAGTTAGGAATATCGATGGTCAATTGCGCCAAATTTATGGTTTTTTCGAGGAAGAAAAGGGGGTTGGGGCAATAGGTGTCAGTCAGTGACTTGCAGGGGGCGATGAGCTCAAAAAGGTTGAGAAACACTATCGAAAAGCTTTGGAGTCTACTTTAAACCAATAGGTTACTTCAATTATTAGGGACACGTTGTTCTCAGTCAGTTCAGCCAAACGGCATCGCACAAACGGCATCGCACGGATTGTTGAACTGTTCAGCGTCAAAAGTATCCAGCTAATGAGCCCAAACAAGTACAACAAGTTTGTTTGATACAACAATCTTCTGCAAAGCTTTGTTTGATCAAATATTTTTATCTTAATCGCTACAGCTTTTTTGAAAATTTAAAGGAAAAGTATGTTTTAATGCAAAAAAGGCAACTGGCTCCCTTATTCCCTTCCCATATTTGTTGAATTATTACCCTATTCCTTCTACAGTGAACTCTCACTTATGCGCTGGCCCAAGGGACCAGCAGAAAAAGGCGCATAACTGAGAGAGACGCAAAAGCGAGCAAGCCTATTTAAAGGTCTAAAACGAAAGATAAGTTTTAATGAGAGCATGAACAAGAATGTTTCTATAGAAAAAGGGCATATTACTACGGTTTGGCAATTAATGTAACGTAACTACGATGACAGAGAGAAAACAAAAATTGTAGCGTACCTAATCACAAATTGTTTCCTTTAAAACGATACATTATAGATAATTATTGTCCGTCTCCGAACTCTAGTTCATGCGGAAAAAAGGCCTTCCATGAGCAATAAAAGCGAAAGATTTAAGAGGTAAGTGCAGAAAAAAGCTTATTTTTTTAAAGAAAATAAGTTAATTTTTTTTACATTTTGAGAAAAATTCGGCGCATATGTGAAATATTTATCTTTAGAGCGACACATAAACGAATGATATTATCATTATTATGCTATGAAATGTGCTGGGACCTTTGAAAATCGTCGTATAAGGGAAAAGGGCGAATAAATGAGGCGGTGCATAAGTGAGAGTTGACTGACTTGTTAAATTTACCAACAGGTTCAACTATACAGTATTTGATTATCTTAGTTAAGGTAATGCTTTACACTAAAACTACTAATTTTTAATACTGGGATTATGGAGATCATAACCCTACCCCTCCGTCCTCTTCCAAAAAATGTTTAGGACTAAAACTTAAATTTCAGAAATTATTCAAAATTAAAATTCCAATTAATTGCCTTTTCTTTTGCAAATCTTTTAATGCAGCACTAACAGATTATTTTCAAAAGATCTTATTGAGAGTTAATAACCTATCTGGATATTTTTTTATCTTTCCGAGTTCTAGTAAATTTAGGCTAGTTTCGAAGTCACAATTGATATATATTTTAATTGAATGTTTCATTTATTGACTTGTAATGTTCACGGCGGTTTTCTTTCTAATCTTTTGATACACTCTCTAAATTATCCTCTTTGGGTCATTGTTTTGTTAAACTTTACAACTTACTTTCATAAAACTTGAATGTCATCACACTGTCCAAAATTAATAATGTAAAAAGAATTGGTGTATTTGACATGCTTCTGGCTTTGTAGATTTTTTTAATCCTATCCTAAAGTTACAGACCTTAAATGCTGTTTTTATTTTAGCGTCTGTTTTTTGCATGTCTGCCAACTGCATTTGAATAGGATGTTTGTAATGATTAGATTTTTTATCCTGATTAGTCGGCTTCATTTGAACTCTGTGTTTTCTACTGCATTATCGTTATGTAATCTTGAAAAAAGAGTGTCGGCGTATCAAAATGCGATTCGATAGACATGTCCGCTTTTATGAATGAGAACAATGGCTATGTTCAAGCTATTATAGGGGTGCAGCGAAGGTGAAATAAATGAGCATTGAGATAAAATAAAACAACTAACTGTAGTAAGAGTTTTAATCTGTAAAGAAAATATCCTATTGGCTATGCGGAAAATTGTAATAATGGAAGAACAAATGTAATATTAAAAATATTTAAAAAAAATACTTATATCAGTTCAGGCCCGTCATTTAGGGGGGGGGGCAAGGGGGTCAATTCCCCCCCCCCCCGACTTTGGGAAATCAATGTATTGGCATATAAGTGGGCGTGGTTTTTGCCACTTTTTGGTAAATTTCATATTGTGTATGCACCCTTTGCCCCCCCTGGAAAATTTCGAAATTACGTCCCTTTATCAGTTTGGTTTTCTTAAGAAACCGTGAAATAAAGTACGTATATGATGTGATTATATCACTTTAAAACTGCGGTTAATCGTAATATCTACACCATCTTCATTTTTTCTCTTAAGTTTTAATGTACATTTTTAAAGACTGCTTTAGAATTAACCAAAAGATAAAGGTATAAAAATTAACTGCAGTTTTTAGGGTTGTACTTAAGAAATAATATGCATATTTTATTTCATACTTTTTAAAGCCAGATAAACTTATAAAAATATTCCTTAAATTAAAAAAAATATTGTAAAAAGTTCTTCGATTTGATACTTATTTATGGAGAAACTTTTGGAAATTTAAAGCATATTTACCTGTTACATATCCTTTTTTTGTTTCAAAACACGATATTTACTTTCAATGTAATATAGACGTAATACGCAATAATAGAGAACTGCTTATATTTGTCGGTAATCTCTACTAAATATTGCAAGTTTGTACGCTTGAATTTACGAACAACTTTGAACAGGTATGCAGTGAAAAAAAACTTTTGAAAACGCTTTGCAACTAATGACTTAACTTGAATCTAAGCAAGCTACGAAAACCGGTATTATTTGAAGAGCTTCAGAGACCCAAAATCCAAATATGTATTTTTTAAGTTTATAATTACTTTGTTACTTTTTTTAAGAACTTTGAGACGACATTTATTTTTCATAGTTTTTAGCTACGGTTAAAAAACGGAATCGGCCTCCCAAGCAATGTGAGAAAGAAACTTAAAAAATAGTCTTTAGTGAGAAATATTGCAAAAAAAAAAAAAAAACAAGCGAAAAGAAACTGTTGATTTTCTCGGGGGGGGGGGGGTAACAGGCCTGAAAATGTGAAGAAATTATTTATGGATACTAATATTATGGGAACATTTACCTACTTTGTACATTTTCGTACAACGCTCTGAGACCCAAATAACATCTTACGCTTAGTTGTTGAAGTCGATGTGCTAGTTAATGATAGTATTGTGAAATAGAAAGCTTAAAATTATCTCATATCTGTTAGATGAGGATCGTATTCAATTGTGAGTGAAAGAGATCAATTTGTACTCCAGTTCTTCTGAACGACAGGTTATTATCGAAATTACGAGATCAATAATGACAGTTTAGAAAAAATGTGCTTTATTTCACTAATGCACTGATTAGTCTGCTATGGTTTTTATGACAATAAACCCAATCTAACCCAAACAAAAGAGTTTCGATTTGATGTTTACTGATTAAACATTTCGGTGACATTTTTTTTTCTTCAGTTTTCTAATTGCCTGATTATTTTAAACTATAGTTTCAACACATCGAATAATTTACCTTGAGATTATATGTTCAGATTTTAGTCAATATTTTTTTTTTAATTTAAGATTTAGGATTGCGGAGAAAAACTCAGATAAATAATAATAATTTCGTAGAGAGATTTTTTGTATTGTGATTAAATATCAAATCAACTGCAGATACGAGGGGGGGGGGGTCTAGTAGAGTATAAATACGTAAAAAACTGCATGCATGTATTAAGGGACTATAGGGAGTTTCATGTTTAGTGCATGGAAATGACTAAGCTTAAAGAGTGAGGCTTAAATTATGTTTAGCCTATTATTTTCGGTAAAACAGAAATCCTTATATCTGCTGTTCTAATTAACTGAGAAGATCAGAACACTTTTAATCTGATGCAAAAAAGAAAGCTTTTTGAATGACATGGAATATTAAGGGAGGAGGAAGATCTTTCATCCCTTTATTGTCAATTTATGTGAGATTTTAGTTTAAAAAATAATTTCAGAAAACCTAATGCAAAAGTTTTTTTTTAATTTTCTGTATTGTTCTAATATTGAAAATTACTCAGTTATTTTCCCAAAAACGTTTAGAGGTTTTATGATTTCACTTTTCCTTTAAATTTTAAAATATGTTTCTAACCGAATCTTGTATGACTGCTATAAGAGAAACAATTCAATCATAATTTTCGTTGCTTTTCGATTTAAGGATTGATAACTAGTAGGTGTTATCAGACGGCCCGAGCTCGTTACGATCACTCTCTTTCACTGTATTTTAGATTTAGATTACATCATTAGATCAACAGACTCTTCTTGTGCATTGCTTATATTTTAATGTATCAGTTCGGTTAATAATTAGCCCATGGGCTTGACTTGACTCTCTAAAGGCCCAGTTTCCCAGAATCGTCGCTGATGCCGGCCGCGACGCACGCTGGAATCAGAACCAGTTTGATTGGAGCGTGGCATGAAGCGACGTCACTCTGCGGCTCAGGCGCATGCGCAGAAGACGGCGGCGTCTGTCGCCTCGCCAGAGATCGACGATTTCACTCCTAGGAAACCGGGCCTTTAACGCCTAGAAGCACATGCGGCTGCTAGCGTGACGTTCCATCCTGCTTTGTTTAATGCAGTGGTCGGAAGTAGCGCGCTACAGGTAGCGAAACTACTGTAGTAGCTACATTTTTTAGTAGTTTGTAGTGTAGCGCACTACTTTTTAAAAAAAGTAGAGTAGTGAGTAGTGCAATACAAAAAAATAATAGTTTGTAGCGATTTCTGGAAACTACTTTTAAATTAGAAAAATAAATAAATAAATGAAAAAATTTAAAAAAGAGAGAACGAAGGGAAAAAAAACAAGGTTTAATTGACTCTGACTGGTGCAAATCTTGCACGAGTACAGCAGCGGACGCAATGAGCAATAAGAAACATAAAAATATGAGCTGATCTTAGATACATCATTTTGACGAAATACATTCTATCTGTTTGATGTCATTGGTTTATTTCGACATCATTATATTCCTTCAAATAATTTTCATGTTCCTAAATATTCCCTGGCAAGAAATTAAAAAAAAAAAGTGAAGGTTAAATTCTTTCAATCTTTCAACTTTTGAATCCTTTCTTGTGGCGAGTATTCGTAAAAATTGTAAAAAAAATCTAAAAAGGACAAATTTTAACACCTTTAAAAAAAAAAAAGGGAACAAAAAGGAAACGTAACAAATAAATTCAAAGACAATTCCTAGTTCTATTCCATATTCAAATGAGTTAATTTACTAATGTAAACCACTTTTCGAATTTTTTCGGTCAATCCTCAAACGGTGTATGCTTTTTATTTATTTATTTTTTAAAAAGTAGCGAAGTAGCGACTACAATTCAAAAGTAGTTTGTAGTTGCTACATTTAAAAAAAAGTAGTTGTAGTTAACTACATTTATAACAAAATAGTTGTAGTTGTAGTTCGCTACAAAAGAAATGTAGTTTTTCTAACCACTGGTTTAATGTTACTTCCCTGGCTCCCCCCAGTTTGGCCAACCAAAGTCATTTAAATCTTGATGGAAGTTCATAAGCTACCACCGAGATTTACCTCTTGAACTTATAATCAACGATTGGATTTTACCAGTTCTTATACTCAACATTTGTAGTCTCATCGATCAAACTTTCCGAAATAACCTGTGAGACCTAATAATAACAGCAACAAATTCTTCTGTTCTCTTCGCCTAAATTTCCCCTCAAATTATATAACTTTAATCAAACGATTTAAAGATTTTCAACCCCACCAGAATATTTATGAGAAATCAAACGAGCATTTCTTCAAAGATGTCAAAAACTCATTTTTGAAGATACTGCGGTTTACCTGCCCACCAGAATTAAACCCAGCCATTATCATCTTGAACCAAAGTTACCAATCAATACTTTTCCATTTGCATTTGCATTAAAGCAGCGGTTTTTAACCATTTAGAATTCGCGCCCAGGTTTCCATTATTGATCCCCCCCCCCATTGCACTCCTCATAAAATAACAGCGTAAATAACTACGTATTCCGTGTATTGTCACTTTAAAACTACATTGCAACTTTTAACTAAATATATGTTGCTCAACAATAGAAAGTTTTTTTTTTTTTTTTTTTTTAAAGAATAGATAATCACTGCTTTCATTAAACGAAATATTAGTTCAATAAATAATGCCTTCTTTATCCATTATTTATCTAAAAAACTGAACATACATTCATTTATAGAGATTAATTCGAACAATTTTTTACCATGAAAATTATAACACTTTAGCTTATGATTTTAAATTTGCGTTGCAGAAAAATGAATATTTTTTTTTGCTCAAGTTTACTGCTTTCATGTAAAATAACAAGTTGAATTTCATTAAAGAAGCATTTAAAATTCACTCATGAAACGAACAATGCTATTAATTTAAAGATTCATAACAGGCAATAACGATTTGAGGAAGATGCAACACTGATTTTAACTTTGCATCAACTTATTTGCATAACTTATTTTAATAATTACCTTCATATTCATAAAGTAATTATTAAAATAAGTTCATTGATCCAACTCTTTTCATATTATATCAATGTAAAAATGCATTTACTACTTATGTCAGAAAAATATTGAGTTGCTTTTCTTTTAGTGTTTAATTAATTTTTCAACATCATTTTTTTCATTATGTCAACAGGTATTCAACCTGTGTGGTGCGTCCTCTAGGGAGCGCACCACACAGTAGGGTGGGGCGAAAAAACAAAAGTTTTTCCGATCAACTTTTAATAGTTGCCAAAAGTTATCTTTGGTGATAGTTAGCTTTTGTGCAAAATTTGAGAAAAATCGGTTAATATCTTCAAGGGGCGCTGCGATCGCAAAGTTTTACCATAGCTTTGTTATGAATTTTATGGTTAAAATATCAAAAAGAATGCCTTTAGCTAGTCTCTTTGCGGTTTTTTTTACTCAAAAGATGTTTTCATGCATTAAAAGCATATGAAATGACTCACAAACATTATTTTATATGATATATTTATATTTCAAAAAAATCACTTTTTTTCACGTTTTTGTTTCTTTTTAAATGCTTGAAATATAAATATATCATATAAAATAATTTTTTGTGAGTTATTTCATATGCTTTGAATGCAGAAATGTATCTTATGAGTAAAAAAAATGCAATAAGATTAGTTAACGGCATTGTTTTTCATATTTTAACCATAAAATTCCGATAAAAGCTGCGATAAAACTTTGCGATCGCAGCGCCCCTGGAGATATTAACCGATTTTTCTCAAATTTTTGCACAAAAGCTAACTATCACCACAGACAACTTTTGGCAACTATTAGAAGTTGATCTGAAAAACTTTTTATTTTTCGCCCCACCCTACCACACAGGTTGAACGTCTTGGTCACAATGGAGCAATGGGAAATGTTTTGTGGAACCCTTGGACTAGCAGGAATCTTGTTGGGAAAATTTGCAATAACTAAGTAAAAATATCTTAACTTTTTTAACACATACGTTTCTTTAAAATAGAAACACAAATAAAAGATTATCATAAGAATTTCTTTTGGAAGGGAAACTTATAGAAACTAACTGAAGCATGAAAAATTATTGTAAGAGAATGTGGGGCAAAGGGAATTGTGCAATATCTAAGTTGATTTTAGCGCCACCTAGGTAGTAATATTTTAACTATGTGGTACACATGCAGTTTGTTCCAGTCCAGAAAAGTTGCCTATAAAATTTAAAAACTATGATAATACGAGCAATTCCAAAAAATTGATACTCATATTGTAATATTTTGTTTCTTAACGGAAATTTCACAACAAACTTCCAGATAGTTCAGTTTGAAAAACGTAGGTTATCTTAATTATATCACTTTGCATCACATTCATCTACTATTTCGCTTAAAAATTGAAATATTTGCTTCTGAAATTAAATTACTATCCACTACAAAGTTAACACTTTTTAACGAAACATGTTGTTTATTAATATATGAAACAATTCAGCGCACATTTACTTCATATTCCTACATTTTAAGCATGAAAATAAACTCAAAATAGCAAACAAAACAAAACTAAATGAAATAGTACTTTGAGCAGGTTATCATCAGAGAGCGTTTTTTAAACAATGACATCGCTACACTTGAACAATTAAAAATTCTCAATCTTATTTTACTCCTCGTTTCTTTGGACGTACATGAAATTTAGAGTTCAAATTGTTTTTACTAGAATGTCTTAATCTTTAATGACATCTTTAACCGGAATAAATGCATAATCTTCTTCTCACCAAGAAAAATTAAACACCCTCTTTTCTGCAAAAATGATTTTTACTTTATACTTGTAATATTTTAACTAAGAAAAAAAGAATAATTCAGTTTGAAGTGTAGCTACGATGAAAACTTGTCAACGACTTTCAAAGAAATGGTCCTTAATGAATGTGATTCAAAAAAATGTCATGCACAACTTTCTCGCAGAAAAATATTAAACTCATATATCTTTTTCGTTCCTAAGTTTCTTTGCCATTTGCCGAATAATACAGACATAGTTACAATCGGCCATATTCTTGCACAGTAAACTCAAAATCAACCAATCATCACGGTCGCACCGATTCAAAACAAGCTTCAAATCATTCTCGTTCACTTTGCGGCACTTGGAATACAAGACATAGTAGCGAAACTTGGGGACGAATGCAATGGCCAGTCGGTATATAACTTCCAGACCAGACAGAACTGCCAGAATAACAAACCAGAACCAGAGGAAGATGTAAATCTTCTCATTGAGAATATTAATGGGGATCAGGCACATCGCGTCATGCTTCTGCACATCACCAGAAGAGCCATATCGGTGGAACGTACACTTGGCCATTCGAGGGAACACTTTGATCATGGGGTCGTACCTCAAGGTGTAGTCCCACTCAGTGAAGGCCAGCACCTCTGATCCATAGGTGGTGAATTCTCCACCCAAGAACCTGTCCACCAGATAGATTTGACCAACCACATTGATGAAGTTCATAAACACGACGATGTTGTACATGGTTCCGTAGAAAGTGTGGTACCCGGTGCTTTCGTGGAGGTAGTTAACCAGCAGCTTGGTAGTTTCACTTTTCGCTGAAGCACTGACAACAGGAGAATTGTATTCCATGACCAGACTCTTGATATAGTGTCTCTCGGTATTTCTCCATAAGTATCTTGGAAGGAAAAACAGCAAGGCCTGGAAAAACAGCACGAAGCACACCCACTGGTAGTAAGCATGGTACACCCTCTCTTCTCCCTCGACGTACTTGTCTACACCAGGATAAGGTACTTCTTCGCCAACTTTCTTCCTCCAAGCACTCTTCAAGCTGAATGTCGTAGTGATCCAACAGTACGTGTCCAGAAGTTCCGTAGGTATGTCGTCCCTGGAGATGCAGTCGATCGGATCGCCAATGTACTGTCGTCCAGTGACAGCAATACTGAAGGCGATCAGCGCCAGAAAAGTGAACCGGTAGTGAAGGCGGAAGATGAAACTATCAATGGTACATTTCTTAGTCTTGAAGAAGCTCTTGAGATCTCCGAAAAGTTTATCCATCTTTCTGGCTTTGGAAGCGTTCGATTAAGGATAAGAAGAATAAATGCAAGGTAATGCTGAGCGAATAAGAATTTAGATTCAAAGAGTTAGTTCCTTGGTCTCATATCTACCAAGAAAGTCAGTCTGTTAATCAGCTAAATCCTTCGGACTAGAACATTTACCAGGTCATATAAGGTCATCCAGTTAACAAATTTCCATTCAGTTCATATTAAATTCCTATTTCAACAAAAAATTTCAAAAATTCAAACTGTATTTTGCTTTGTAGCCCGGTTTTTGCTCAGGGATCGAGCAACCGGGGAGCGGTTCTTTGGAATTCAGGTAGGGAGACGCACCTGATTAGCAGATATGCAGAGCTATTGAGCAAGTAGTTGTTCCAGCGACTCCTACAGGTTGTCGAGGAGTGGCAGATAAGATGTTTTATCTCGATTGTTTTCTCCGTTCAACAGTCGAAGGTGAATGCTACAAGTATTTTTTCTCTCCCTCTCTCTGTTCCTACGATAACAGGTAAGTTTTAAAGTTCAACTGATTGAGGCGACTTCCTTTTGAGAAAGTTTCATTCGTAAATGGGGCATGTATATATTCGAAATTGAAAAGTCAAATTTTCGAAAAAAAGTTAAGAAAAATACAGTGAACTCTCACTTATGCGCCGGCCCAAGGGACCAACAGAAAAAGGCGCATAAGTGAAAGAGACGTATAAGTGAACAAGCCTATTTAAAGGATTAAAACTTAACATAGGTTCTAATGAGAGAGTGAATAAGAATGTTTCTATAGAAAAGGGACATATTACTACAGCTTGGTAATTACTATAACGTAACTATAATGATTAAGAGAAAACAAAAGTTGTAGCATATCTAATTACAAACTCTTCCCTTTAAAACGATGCATATTAGGTAATTGTCCCTCTCCGGATTCTAGTTCATGCGGAAAAAATGCCTTCCGTGAGTAATAAAGGCGAAAGATTAGAGGAAAGTAAAGAAAAATGCTTATTTTTTAAAGAAAATAAATTTTCATACATTTTAGGGAAAATTCGGCGCATAAGTGAAATATTTATCTTTAGAGCGACGCATAAACGAATGATACTATCATTATTTTGCTATGGAATGTGCTGGGATCATTTAAAATCGTCGTATAAGTGAAAAAGGCGCATAAATGAGGCGGCGTATAAGTGAGAGTTCACTGTATTAGATTGAATGCTCGTTCTCTCTTTCTTTATTTCTTTCTGTCTCACATGCGTACTTTACACATATTTATCAAAAACAAAGTATTTAATTATATTGATTTGAATAATCAAACATGAAAACCGTAATGAAACTATAATAAGTGTCAGTAAAGAATACCTTTTAATTCTTTTCGTAAACTTAACGCTTCGATAAATTCCAATCACGAATGCTCTTGATAGAAAATGTTTCGTATTTTTAGGGCCATATTTGAAGAAGCAAGAGTATTTATTACAGAAAAATTAAGGGTAAAACTGAATAACAAGAAGCATGCTCCCCACCTCCATTTAACATTTTCGACATTATATTGGTAAAAATACACACAAAGAATTTTTATGCATAATTTTCGCAGGTGTACGGCAGAAAACATTAAAATTTCACTCATTTGCTCCTCAAGAAACAAATATTTCTACTTTTCAATCATTTCCAAGCAAAACAATACAAAAAAGTAGTTTTAAATAGACAGAATGCAAGAGCGAATACTAGGGAGGGGTGATGGGGGGGGGCGATCGCCCCTCTCTTGGGAGACATAAAACTTACAATTCTTCAACATGGAATTTTAAAAAACGAAATTTTAGACTATCTTTCTTCAATGTTTCTGAAGGGGACGGTCTCCCTTTCCTGGAAATGTTTTAAAATTAAAGCTTGAAAGATAAATAAATTTCAGTCCATCATTGATGACGTTTGACACTAAAACGGTGTTCTGAACTCTTTCCCAAAGTTTTTTTAAAGCTGAAAATAAAAATCAACAGATAAATCAAAAAAAATAAAAAAACTGACACCTCAAATTCAAGTTATGTTTTTCGCAATGACGAATTGCAACAAGCGTATGGCGTACAGTCTGAGAGCATATGACCCAACTTTGCCCCAACAAGTCCTTATGGCTCAGTGGTAAAGTACTGGGTTACCATCACGAAGGACCCCGGATCGGGATGTGCAAGGGGCACGCATTGATACGCCACATTGGTTACCCGGCAACTCAACAGACTTCGCCTTCAACCGCTAACACGGCGTAGAGCATGTGCTACATGGTGGATGAATAAAGGCTGGTGACGTTTTAAGTTGACAGACTGCCAATCTGAAAAAGGAACCATTTAGTAGAGCGGCATAAAGGGTCATTTCATAGAAATGTCAACCTCAGCCGAAGTAAAAAAAATACCGAAGTGAAAAAAGTATCAAAAAATAAATAAATAAATAAATAAATAAATAAAAATCATGCAACATAAGTTTAAAAAAATTGAAAAAGTATTGTAATTATAACTAAGATTAGCCATAATAAACAGTTTGCAGTGTGTTTACTGCTTGTTATTCGATGGTTACGTTAGTCACACTCCATCTTGAGTAAAAGTGACGCTTAAGACTAAAAAAAATTAAGATTTAAAAATGTGTTTTATGTTTTTAAAAGCCAACTTTACACATTTTTCAAATATATCATTCAATTTTTAACACTTGCTTAACTTTGAGAAATTTTTGCTTCGCAACATGAGCATTCATTTTCAGGGTTGCAAAAATGTTACGTTAGTCACGCTGCTATTTTGGTTTAAAAATATCTAGTGTCAGTAATTTTGTTTTAAATTCTTAGCAGAAATGATACATAGATACCATGTACATTGTAAATCTATCAGCATAACTAAAAAATACATTTTTATCCTTTAAGTTACAAGTAAAAGCAGTTACAAAATCAGCTCTGAATGTTACGTTAGTCACCATGGAATGACCCTAAAGCCAAATTTTGGATGAATTGTGCACTTCGAGGTAAAAGCAATTTTCTTTAGATTATTTTTTGGGACCTTTTTTGAACGTTTTTAGGCACGGAGGCATTCGCTGTAAGGTTTGAGTAATATTTTACCAGCACTTGAAGTTTGAATCCATTGCAACGATTTTTCCGCCTAATTATGTATCTTTTTGGATGTCATTTAGTTTTCGTTGACGCTGAAAACTAGAACTTAAGCTGTTGCAAATTTAGTGTTCTTTAAAATGGGTATGCACGTGTATTTTCAGAGGTTGCATAAAGTTCGAGTACCAAAGGAAACACTGAAAAAAGTAGGAAAATTTCGAGGTTTTTCGCAAAAACAAATATTTGTTGTTTCGCGATTATAAAAGAACTATTTAACTTCCAGACTTCAATTTTGCCTTAAATGAAATCCAATTAAATGTACTGTAACTGAATGTACAATTTTTACTTGTAGAGTAGGAATTTATGTCGATATTTGGTTCGAAATGTGATTAAAGCATGTTTTTTTTTTCGTTTTTCGCAAAAAATGACCCTCTTTGAAATACGATATCTTCTAAACTATTCAGCTTACAGAGCACAACGTGAGCTTAAATTCTTTAAAACTTAGTGTTCTTTAAAATGGGTAGCTGCATGTTTCGTCAATAGTTGCATAATTTAGGAGTTATAAGGGGAAAACATAAAAAAGTCGGAAAATTTCGTAGTTGTTCGCAAGTTACGCGGCGAGCACAAGTTTTAGAAACTGCAAACTTAAATTTACACTACTCTAGGTGACCCAAACAACATATTAAAAAATTAGAACTACTGTCTGTTTGCGTATTGTGCGGCTGGGAGTCACGGACGCTTCCATCTGAAAAAGGGGTGAAAGGTTTAGGATGCTCACTACCCGATGCCTTCAGCTTTTGTTCGCTTTCTACTTCCTCGTTGCTTTCTCCCCCCCTATTTCGAGAAAGTCCGAAGAGACTTCGCGCATGCGCAGATGCAGCGGAGGTCGCACGAAAAATTTTTAGACAGTACAAAATGATGTGCGAATTTAATGTCTAATATGACTGGACTAATAAGTCCCATGCGCGCGTAAGATAACTTTCAGACGCTATAAAAATGATCCAAGTAACTTAGCGAATGCCTCCGTTGCTTAAAATGATCCTTATTGGCCCAAAAACATAATTTTAAAAAAATTTTGCTTTTACCTCAAAATGAATAATCCTTTCGCTATGCCGCCGGACTAATTGGCAACTAAGGTCCAAAACCAAGACATGTCGCAATTTGTCATTGCTAAAAAAAAAAGAAGAAAAACCTCAATTTTAGACGACCTTTGCTGATTCCAAGAGGATATGGACTTGCGTCACCAACCGCCAGTAATTCGCTTTCCCACAATTTTTCTACATTGAAATTCAAAAAACGTTATTATAGACGACCTACGATGATATTAGGACAGCGTTTCCCAACCTGTGGTACGCATACCGTTGGTGGTACTTGACCTGCTAGTTGGTGGTACGCGAAAAATAATAAATAATGGCGGACATAAAAAAAATTGCTTAAAGAATATGATAGAGAAATTTGCCCTATAATTCATAAAAAATATTGTAAATAACAATATCGTGCAGTAAGGCTTTTATATGTGCAGTTAATAATTGAAAATACTGTCGTCCCCGTTTAATGGGGTAACGGATAAACGAATACCCCGCTCATGCGAATAAAATATTCTGAAACCGACGCCATAGACGCAATGTTGAAAATCCCCGCTTAAACAAATACACCACATAATCGAATAATATTTCTTGAAACCGACAGTATTCGTTTAAGCAGGGCCAACAGTAACGCAATCCATATCGTTTATCTTTCAAAGCGCACTTTTAAAATTAGCCATACGCCATCAGTAATTTTCAAAAAAAAAAAAAAAAAAAAAATACGTTCTTCGAAACAAGCATTAGGATCGCACTAAATACAATTTATAAAATATTTGATTATGATCGGAGAAAAAATTAGATTTTTATAATTTTGTGTGTTTACTAAAACCATTTACTAGTAGAAAAATGTGGCAAAACAGTAGATAATTATGTTAACACACGGTTTGAACACACGGATAGATACATATACATATGTGTTACAGTGAATTTATTATTTCAGTGACTTTATATCTGGCATAACATTCACGTGTATTTCGATGAAATTTCCCTCATTATGTGATGTGTCAGCATGGTCATCCTACACAATGTTTATTGCAAACAAATAAACGCTCTTGCAAAAAAAAAAAAAAACACGAAATATAATCACTTTTCCGAAGTGGTACAATTCTGCATAATGTAGTACCAAGTGGTACGCGAGCTCAAAAAGGTTGGGAACGCTGTATTAGGAGAAGGGTCGGAGCAGTGGTCGGAAGTAGCGCGCTAGAAGAAGCGAAACTACTGTAGTAGACACATTTTTTAGCAGTTTGTAGTGTAGCGCACTACTTTAAAAAAAAAAAAAAAGTGTAGTGAGTAGCGCGATGCAAAAAAATAGTAGTTTGTAGCGATTTCTGGAAACTACTTTTAAAGTGAATAAATAAAAAAATTAATGAAAAAAATTAAAAAAAGAGAGGACGTAGGAAAAAAAAGGTTTAATTGACTCTGACTGGTGCAAATCTTGCACGAGTTCAGCAGCGGACGCAATGAGAAGTAAGAACCATAACAATATGAGCTGATCTTAGGTACACCATTTTGACGAAATACTTTCTATCTGTTTGATGTCATTGGTTTATTCGACATCATTATATTCCTTCAAATAATTTTCATGTTCCTAAATAATCCTTGGCAAGAAATTAAAAAAAAAAATAAATAAAATAAAAATAAAGGTTGAACTCTTTCAATCTTTCAACTTTTGAATCCGTTCTTGTGGCGAATATTCGCCAAAATTGTTAAAAAAATCTAAAAGGGACAAATTTCAACAAAAAAAAGGGAAAAAAAAGGAAAAAAAAGGAACGAAAATGAAAAGTAACAAATAAATTCAAAGCCAGCTCCTAGTTCTATTTCATATTCAAATGAGTTAATTTATCAATGTAAACTGCTTTTCGAATTTTTTCGATCAATCCTCAAACGGTGTATGCTTTTTATTTATTCATTTTTTAAAAAGTAGCGAAGTAGCGACTACAATTCAAAAGTAGTTTGTAGTCGCTACATTAAAAAAAAAAAAGTTGTAGTTGTAGTTAACTACATTTATAACAAAGTAGTTGTAGTTCGCTACAAAAGAAATGTAGTTGTTCCAACCACTGGATCGGAGAGATTCGGGGTATCAATTCTGGATATGTTTCAGAGTTAAAGACTGAAACATTTATTCAACATATGTGAAACAGGATATATAGTAAAGAGTAAGCAATCAAAATTAATCGCCCGTCCCTTGAAAATTTTCTGTATCCATCTTTGAAATAATAGGGGAAAACATTATCTCCTTAACAAAAAAAAAAAAAAAGAAACATTTAAAAAATATACAGTAATAATAAATAAAAATTAAGCTATATTTAAGAAGTTTTAAAGATGAAAAATTCGTCATTTAAGTCTGCACAAGCAATTGTCAGTTTGACCATTCAATAATAAGTCATTAAATATTTTCGTTAACTTATTTTGCAAATTCTTACTCATAGCTTTTCTTCATTTTATGAAACGAAAGTTATAAATAGAATTAGTCGTATTCCGTATTTCTTGAACAACAAAAAAACACACACACACACACACACACACACACACACACAAAAATTTACCAGATCAGGAAAATAAATTCACATTTTCAAGGCAATAATATAAGTTAGGCTTTTGAAACAACTGAGGCTGCACTGAGAGCGGGGGGCAGAGAGTGGTCGGAAGTAGCGCGCTACAAGTAGCGAAACTACTGTAGTAGCTACATTTTTTAGTAGTTTGTAATGTAGCGCACTACTTTTTGAAAAAAGTAGAGTAGTGAGTAGCGCGATACAAAAAAATAGTAGTTTGTAGCGATTTCTGGAAACTACTTTTAAATTAAAAAAAATAAATAAATGAAAAAAAAATTTTAAAAAAGAGAACGAAGGAAAAAAACAAGGTTTTTCTTGTGGCGAATATTCGTAAAAATTGTAAAAAAAATCTAAAAAGGACAAATTTTAGCAAAAAAAAAGGAACAAAAAGGAAAAGTAACAAATAAATTCAAAGACAATTCCTATTTCTATTCCATATTCGAATGAGGTAATTTTTTAATCTAAACCACTTTTCGAATTTTTTCGGTCGATCCTCAAACGGTGTATTCTTGTTATTTATTTATTTTTTAAAAGTAGCGAAGTAGCAACTACATTTCAAAAGTAGTGTAGCTCGCTACATTTAAAAAAAAGTAGTTGTAGCTGTAGTTAACTACATTTATAAGAAAGTAGTTGTAGTTGTAGTTCGCTACGAAAAATAGGTAGTTTTTCCAACCACTGGGGCAGAGCAATACTTTCCTGTGGCAATAAGACAAACCGTGAGTGACTAAAAGATGAAGAAATGTGAGCAATTGGAAAAACTGATGCATAGTAGGAAACGGATGATTGTTTTCTAATTTATGTTTAATTTTTAATAATTAGTTTGTAAACCTAGCTTGAAAAAAAGAAGAATTCGAGTTTTCCAAGAATTTTTCGGTTCTCTGAAATTATCGTATCGCTTAGTTTTGCTGATAAAGTATAGATGGCGACACCAGAGTTTGAATCGTGTTAAAAAAATCTACAAATTTATTTTTTTCGCGCTACTTATTGGGAATAGGGCATATTGTTGCTGTGTTACTAAGTGATCTTTAAATGTAATTTAAAAAAATTTTAACAACACGTAGGAGTTCAGTTTTCCCCTTGCCATTTTCATTCATTATTTTCGTTCGTTAGTACGAAGTACATTAAATTACTTTTCACTCAAAAAAAAAAAAATAAATAAATAAACAATGAATAAATAAAAATAATAATAAGAATAATAAAAAAAACTCAAAGTCGCACATCAATTATTTATGAATAGATAACGTAAAAGGGTACATTTCTGACATTGTACCAAATGCCAATAACTTATTTTAAGCAAAAATGTACTACTGAAACAGATGAATGTGAATTTTAGCACTTACTAAAACCAATAATTTATTCTAAGTAAGGATGTACTCTGAGATAAATCTAAATTTGTATTTCTGCATTTACCATGCGAACGAATTATTCTATATTTACCATGCGAACAAATTAATCTATATTTTCAAATTTGATCTTTTGACAAAGCAATACTTTTTTACTGTTTCCCATTCGCAGTTATGGTCAAAATTTGATTTGAATGTATTATTCTTACCACGGAACTACAGAAATTGTGGAATTATAGAAACTGCTTAAATAGGTAGCCATCGAAGAAGCATTTAAATACGTATTTCTGATGCAAAACATTTTTATAATCGTCTTCTCGTTATCGAGATTTGAGGTCTTAAAATCTGAGGATATTTTTAGACAAGTGCCAAATTAAAAAACTTGGCGAGAAATTGATAAAATTCTCTTAAAACTTAGACAGATTTTAAGACCAAAGCACATAATAAGTTATAAAGCCAATCTATGCTAACTATAAAAATAAAATTAAATCACAGACTACTGAAAATTCATAATAACACGCATCATAGCCAGGTTAAAGAAAATCCATTCTTATTAAAGTGCTGATATGATTATTTTTTGTTCAGTTATGACGAACAGAATGAGAAAAAAAAATAAAATAACAATAAAAGAAAAAGAAAAGCTAAAACACTTTTGCAAAGCATTTGAAAGGATTCAGGTAAAACATCTTATTTTTCCCCTTTTAAACTGGCCTATGTGACGATATTTTATTGGTTGAAAAAAACAGATCGCATTCATTGCATACATATTCTTCTTGTAGAGAGTCATAGTTGCAGATGATATAGTCTTTCAATACTACGACTTTCTGCAATCGAACACAAAACTGGTCACAACACAACTTGATAATGAACTGCACTAAACAGAGCTTTTCGTCGGGATTTTTTTCAGAAATTTCTTCCCAAAGTCATTTTGAATCGTGGCTCTTTTGCTTTTTTTTTATTCGATATCAGAAGAAACAAAAGATCATCAAACTTAGCCGCACGGTGATGTAGAATAGCATTACGATACGTGTCTAATTTGGTTGAATTGGAATTATTCTGTGCCTGTACCATACTCTGTCGCGCAACCGTAAGTAGATTTAAAATACTAACATACTTTATGCCAAAAAGCGTATCCTTTCAAATGTATCCAAATGGGTTTGTCGATGACGTAATGTTCCTAACGGATATCGTACACAGTTGCGTACAGAGGGGTTTCAGCACCCGCTGCGAACTTAGGACATTGCACCCCCTCCTCATGATCACCTTGATAGGATGCCACTGGAGGTCACTGTGACCTCCCAAAATAACCCTCATTCAGAAAATTGATTATTAGGCAAATTAAAGACAATATTGTAACTTTGATATTATTATTCCTTTTTTTTTAAATACCTTTAATGATGCCCAGTATTCCTTCTTATTAGATGCTTCGTTTTACTCTCTAGCTCTTATTCTTACAATGTTTTTTAAATATTTTTTTACAAAAATAATTTCAAAAAAAAAAACTTTTGTTTTTAATCAATCAAAATGCCAGCTCCGCGGCTGCTT
The DNA here is from genome assembly GCA_038373865.1 of Uloborus plumipes. Taxonomy (NCBI): domain Eukaryota; kingdom Metazoa; phylum Arthropoda; class Arachnida; order Araneae; family Uloboridae; genus Uloborus; species Uloborus plumipes. The sequence goes on from JAXGGA010009666.1 coordinate 46,780, forward strand.
GCGTCCGTGGCAAGATCCATACTCCTGCTAAACCCTAGGTACGCCATTGATCGTACATTATAAGAATCAGTGTTCTTCAAAAAAAGAAACTCAAGCTGAGATTAAGATGTCGAAAGCATTGAAGAACATCCTATAATAATTGAATATTTCAGTTCTCTAATTGTTCAATACACAATTTCTCAAGACTAAGAGCCTAGAATGCCTTATAGTTGTCTAGTGTGCGTTTCTCAAGCAACTTCTCCCCATCTTTCAATTCGGCAGCAAAATCTTTAATAAGGTCTCTAAAATTCAACGGCTCTAGATTCTTACACAATAAGTGCAAGAGAAACCAATCGCCAAGATTTGCACGAGCCAGGACCACATGCAAGTCCTTCTTGTCAACAATCCTGGACCTGGACCGGAGAGCCAAGAATCTAGAAGCAGGCCAGAAGATGATCAACAAACGATATGCCAGAACTAAGGCAGACAACACTGCCAGAGTGATGAACCAGAACCAGAGGAAGATGTAGATCTTCTCGTTGAGGATGTTGAGGGGGAGGATGCAGAGGGCATCGTGTTTCTGAACGTCTCCAGAAGAGCCGTAACGGTGGAAAGTGCATTTGGTCATTCTGGGGAATACCCTGACCATAGGGTCCGTCCTGTATTCTTGGTCCAGTCCGGTGAAGTACAGGACCTCCGTGCCAAACCTAAAGAATAGAAGTTTGGTTTTAATGTCATATTGACAATAAATTGATTAAATTAAGAAACAACAAGTGTGCTTTTACATAAAAAGTAACATGCCAATAAGGAAATTTTCGATTTTTTAATTTTATTTTTAAATGCTAGAATAACATGCACGAATGTCGTCGGTGAAAATTTTTTTTCGATAGGAGAAATAGTTTTTTTTAAAATAATTTTTAAAGTTTAGACGAGGGTGACGTCACAGGGCTGGTTGCTTTTTGCTCTTCGACCCTGAAGTGCCAAGCTTTAAGGACTATTCACATAACGACCGATCCGCCCGAACCGAATTTTTCGCTGCGAAACTGGTTGTCGAAATCCGTTGGCATGACAGCACGTCGAATGTTCGGCTTCCGTCGCCGTTCTAGAATGCTTGATGTGGTCGGTTCCGATCGCCGACCGGTTTTTAGGCAGCGATTTCATTGGCTCTCGCCAGGTGCGCGCTCTTTATCCCTTGTGGTGAATACCGTCACGTGAATTTCGGACGGAGCTACTGCGAATGCTCGAAATTTTTCACCTCCGTCCGTCACGGCTGAAAAACCACTTCGTTCGGAAGGGAACGGCCTTTAGCGAGGAACTTTGCGATTGGGAAGAGCGGAAACCGGTTTACTGTGCTTTCTTATCGCTGTTCCCGAGGGCCGCTTGTAATAGACAAAAGTCTCCAAGCAATGCCTCTCTAAAAATTTGAATATAGTTTTCGCCGCAAAAAGTTGAAAATAATCATCGTTGACAGGTTATTGAATTGCTTTTTGACAAATCTTATTTCCATAATGAATTAATAGACTTAAACTTACCGATAACGGAAGAAAAGAAACTTTGCAATGAAAAGATAATATAGCTGCAATAAAATTTCTGCGGGTGAAAGGCTGAAATTTGAGCCATCCCACGTCACTAGTTTCGCTTTCAAGGCGCGTTTTTTTTTCCGCGTGGGTTTTTTAAAAATTAATTTAAAATCTATCATTGTGTTTCAAAATTTGACAACGGTAAACTTTTGTGTTTTGTAAGTCTCTTAACAATATCTTGTAGTCAAACTTGGAATATTTAATAGGTCGAATCTTCCGTATTGCAACCGGAATGCATGTTTACTTCTAAATTGAAAGGTGTAATGCTGCAATAAGCAAAGTATATAGTCCTTTTAACTCTAGGTTCTAATATGCTGCTAATTGATTCGTTGGAACAATTTAAAGCATTTGGTGCTATTATTAGTTTCACCAAAACTTCCAGATTTGTAGCTGTGTAATATTTATTGGGATTTTTACAGCCGTTAAATTTTCTCAACTAAGTGTTGGGGTCTGTCCCAAAAATTTGTAACGTGACATTAAAATGTCGTACAAGCATTTTGCTTGGTAGGCATGAAGTAGGACATTAAGTGAATTTGCAATGATTAGCGCAATTATTAGTTCAGCTCCAGCGTCCAGATTAGTCAAGGGCGGATCCAGAACTTGTTCAAGGGAGGGGCGGTTGACTTTTATTCTTTACTTTTTACTATGCATACAGGCTTGTAAGTATTGATCACATTAGTTTCGGACTTCAATTTCGAAACATTTCCGAGGAAAAGCCCAAAATTTCTTCCTTCAACATCATTATAACTCGTCTTAAATTAAATTTTTTGAGCTTCAATGTTGAAAATTTACTGAGTGCGAATCCCTCAAGGGAGGGGCGATCGCCCCCATCGCCCCTCCCTTGTATCCGCCCCTGAGATTAGTTTGCGTTCAATAAACCTTTACCGTGTGGCATCCAAATACCAGAATTGTTTTTGGAACTCTGAACTTTAGTTATTTTACTTTTATTCAATTTTAAAATAATTAAAGTTGAATTTGTTGCCGTCAAATTCAAGTTTGCGCAAGCAAAAATTATATCTAAATTCTGAAAATTTTTTTCTTCATCTTTTTCTAGAATTTCTATGTTTTACAGTTGATTACTCCGAGTTTTCAAAGTTACAATGGTGCATAAAATTCGGTCTATCTTTTTAGATTTTCTCTATTCACACTAAATATATTTAAAAAAAAACACTAATAAATCGCAATATTTTAAGTTTATTTCATAACACACGAAGCAGGCATAAGAAAACCTACTCAGAAAAAATTGCAACTTTAAAAAAAAATCCTATTTATTTTAAAGCAGAATTAAAAACATATTTTAAACAAAACTTTGACGTAAGATATGCTTTAAGATACGATTCATATTGTGCATCAGAAGCATGCGGCTGACAGTAAGCGCAGAGAAACAGAAAAATTTACAGAGCTTAAGATTGAAAAGGGGCTTCTGTGATACGAACATAATACTACATGCATTCTGATCTTTTACGCGATCAGAAATTATGTATTTGTTCACTGCAAATATACTTCAAATATGGATGTGCTATTAGCATGAAAATTAACCCATTTATGCCCAATAGCCTAAAAACGGGACGCTTGTTAGTTACTGCATGCAAAAACCTGTAATGGGTATGGGGTCATTCCATGTCAAGAGTCCCAAATTTCTAAAAAATCCCCACTCGACCCCCTCCGATTTTGATGATTTTTTTTTTTTGGATGTACATATAAGACTTGCATGAAGCCATACCAAATTATAGCTCCATAAACCCTATAGCCAATATAAATTATTTTTTTAAAAGCCTTTTTTTCGTTTAGTGAAAAAAATGATCAAATCGTCAAGTTTGCGCTTTTATTGCTCGCGACCTAAGACGATTATCAGGCTCAAATTTGGTGATTCTGATCACTGTTTTTGGTAGAATAGCATACTAGTGTAACAAAAGCTCAATGCATTGTAGATGTTTTATAATTTGCTGCCAAAGTTGGTAAAAAATCGTATTTCGGCAAATTTTGACCATAAGTTATCAGCTTGTATCTGCTGAGAGAATGACATTATGAAGCTAATTTTTTCCTCGTTTGTAGCCTGTTAGTATGTCCAAAAGGTGTA
>JAXGGA010009667.1:0-50397 GCA_038373865.1 Uloborus plumipes
AATTTAAAACTATAGAATAAAAATCAGTAAAATGTCCATTGTTTGTTTCTTGACGAATCAGTATTGACGTTCACAAATAAATTTTATGCACCTCAAAAATGATTTGTCAAACAATGACTAAAAAGGCATACAAAAATTTATAACTTTATAATAACAATGATAGTACAATTATTTTCTTACTTTGTTGTAGATTTGGGACTAATTTGTACACTATATCTTGCATTGTTCGATCATAGCTGAAAGAAAAACATCAACAGATCAGAAAACTCAGTCAAATTATTAAAGATAAAATGCATACTTGCACAGCATATTGAAATGATAATTTTAGGAGTTTTTCTTTGTGAAAAGAAACAAAAAATCATGTAGCTTTCTATAGCGAAACTTTGATGAAAAAACATTTAGCATTTGAAATTAAGTTTCAAAATATTTGTAACTCTCAAATTCAATTCAGAGACTGCTGTTTCAAAAGGTAAAATGATTTTATTGAAAAGATATTTTGTGACGGTTCTCGACGTCTTATCACATCTATTTAACATGTAATTCTGGAACTGTCCAACCGCAGGGTGGTTAAAGCATTGATGAGAACCATACAAAAATAATGAAGTATTTTTTTAACATAATGATAATAAAATAAAAAAGAGAGAAAGAAAAAGAAGGCTTCTGCAATACCTAAACAAGAGGAGAAATTGATAGAGTCTCCTAAAAATGTATGACCTCTTTGAATGTCTATAGCAGTCACAATTTTTGTACATTTTTCAAGTGTAATAGCTTAATATAATGGCTGCTATAGGACTTACATTTTAGTAATGAAAACTCACTCTTAAATGCAACTGAAAAACTGAATTGTAAATAGTAAATTAGAGACTTTTACACATACCTTATATATTGCAATGGGTGACTTTGATGAATTACTATTTCACAAGTAGGGCATGTATTGTTGTCTTCAAGATGCTTAACTAGGCAACTTTTACAAACTAGATTAAAAAATATTTTACTTGAAATAACATTCTAATAATATATTTTCATCAAGAAACAATTTAATTCAAAACAATACGAGAGACAAACCCCAGATGCACACATTGTTATGAGCATAGATAGAAGTCCTGAATGTTCAAATAGCAAAAACACATACACACACACAGATTTCACTTGAAAGCATGCTTTGTACACAGAATTGAAAAACAATTTCAAAGAGCATTCAAAAACTTTTCAAGGAATAGTTAGGATTATTTGAAAGCATGGAAATTTTTACAATTATAAATAATGAGTGGTGATTTGGTTCATGTATAAGTTTCTATTTTAAGCAAAACCTTTTACACAACACTATATATAAACTTCAAAATCAATCCTTAATTAGGGTGGCAACTCTTTGGACAAAACTAAATTCCCTGACATTTCCAGGTTTCCCAGAGTAACATTCCTGAATATCCAGACATGACACTATGAAATGTTTTTCTGATGTTTTAGTTAGATTTACATTAAAACATGATAAAATCTTGATCATATATATGGGTGAATATCAGGAAAAGTGCTAATTTAAGTCACAAATGAATTTCTCAAGCACTTCCGAATAAAAACCAAAAATTTTTCTTTTCCCATACAGTAAACTGCGTCGCACATACAATCAATGACAAAATTTTCAGGTTTTACTTTAATTTTTGACAATAGAACTCTTTTTATTGTCTCAATGTCATGTCGGCAGCGCGTCACACATTCGAATCGCAAAGTTAAAAAAAATCCTATGGATTATAAAACATCGCAGAAGAAACAAATACAAAAGGAAATAACGTGTTTTATGTTCATCTATGACGTTTAACTCTTGAGTTTTAGATAAAATGAATTTAAATCGATAAAAAAAAGCAATTTCTGCTTGTCACAAGTTTTCATAACATGACGAGTGAACCAACTTCCGGAATGATAAAATCTAGACAAAACATTTTTTGGCGCCAAAAAATTACGCTGGGAGAAGCTCTAATATGTGATGTTTCAGTTCCGATGGAAAATTTTCACTTCGGCTGCATTAAATTATAGGTAAGATTTTTTCAATCTTGACTTTTCTGTTTCTACCAAATGAAGTGTCATGTCGGCAGCGGAATTTAAGACACAAAATAAAGTAATTTTTCAATTTATTTTTGCATAATGGAAAAGAAACCTATTGTCATGGACATAATAAGGTGTTTTTATTTTCGAATCTTCAATTAGGAATGTTCAGCTATCATATTGCGGGAAATTTGTCATGTCGGCAGCGGTCATGTCGGCAGCGCCGAAGTAGAAGGTATTTGTTACGAAACTGATGCGTGCGTTACCGATGTTTTTTCGCAATTTTTTCTTCGTGTTATGAGTTTGTTGAGTTTTAAAGTACAAAGGTAGATTCAAGTGCATCGTGTTTCCTGCTAAATTTTCCCATTTTAGCAGTTTATTCATTGTTTTTTAAATGCTTCAAAAACATTAATTTTTCCGCAAAATTTGAGTTTTCAAACAAAATTATTGCCTTTTTTCACCCTCTTTTCGTTTACATCAATATTCCGACCTTCGTTTCTAACTACTGCACCCAAAAATATAATTTTGTTTTAAAATGGAAAACTTAAGAACAGTTTAGTGAAAATCTCCCTCCCCCGCCAAACTCTGACTGTCTTGATTTAATTTCGTTTTTAAATATTGTGTTAAGAATTTCATTTTATCTTTATTTTTAACTATTCACCTATTTATCTGTTTGAAAAAAACTTTGTCGCACTTATTTAGACTTTAACTAACTTTTAATTAGTCTCTAATTTTATTTATAAAACTAAAAAGCGTTCAGGCTCTGAAAATATTATTATATTCTAAGTAATAATTATTTTGTTTTTAAACATAAAAGGTAGTGAAAGTGTTTACTTTTGTGCACTAAGTGTAAAATCTGTAATATTTATCAGTTCGGTAGCATTCTCATCATGTCGGTAACGCTCAAAGACACCCACCCCCCTAAAAGAGGGGTAAATGTTCACTTTGACCATGCCCCGAATTTTTAAAAAATATTTTTAATAATGTGTATTTGAAATACCCAATTAATTTAATTTTCTGAGTATCTTTAAAAATTGAAAATTTCCATGGTCAAATTGGCACTTTTCTTGATATTCACCCATATACACTCAGGCACACTGAAAATAGCGACCCAGGAAGAAATCATCGGATTGATCAGCGACTGCATCTACAGTGGTGCCAAGCCAGATCAATGTGGAATGTCACAGATTGGGAAAAAGTTGTGTTTAGTGATGAGTCTCGGTTTGTTTTAGGGACTGATGATAACCGTGTACGGGTGTGGAGGCGCCCAGGTGAGCGGTACAATTCCTCCCACACAGTTCTACGTCACACTGCTCGCACAGCTGGTGTAATGGTCTGGGGGGTCATATCCTATGATAGCCGGTCCAATCTAATTGTGATGCGTGGAAACTTAACCGGCCAGCGTTACGTTGATGATATTCTTCGACCCCATGTAGGACCTTTCCTAAATGGTTTTCCTTGGGCAATTTTCCAGCAAGATAATGCTCGTTCGCATACACCAAGAGTTGCTCAAGACTTTCTACGTCATTTTCAGACTCTTCCATGGCCGGCCCGCTCCCCCGACTTATCCCCTATAGAGCATGTGTGGGATCAGCTAAAACCTCAGATGCCATCGTGTCACTCTGTGCGTGATTTGGAGTTGGCTGTTACGAATTTGTGGGCCCATCTGCCTCAGGACAGCATCAGGCGTCTCATCAACTCAATGCTGGACCGTGTGGTGGCATGTATTGCAGCTAGAGGTGGTCAAACGCGCCATTGAAGTTGCTCTGTATTTGTGTCCTTGCACACCCTGTATTCGTTCAATTGTCTTGATTTTGAGATCAAGTGAATCTCTCATCTGTATCATTATGTGTATTAAATTTCATTTCAATCCAATGTTTTCTTCTTGGGTCGCTATTTTCAATGTGCCTGAGTGTATGAAGGGTCAGGGGGAAAAACCACGGTAGTCCACTTTTTGTTGAATTTAAACTGATGCTACCACCTGTTAGAAAAATAAGTGTAATTTCGTTTAGTATATGCAATATTTGTGAAAAAACACTGTAGTCCATGTATTATTGTCATTTTAGAACAAGTATACTGGGGAAGTTTATGAGTTCGTAAAGTTTAAATTTCGTTTTTCTCAAAATGAATCAAATGTGACTACCGTGGGTTTTCCCCCTGACCCTTCATATATATATATATATATATATTTATATATATATATATAAATTTAATGCCTCTATAAGAGTATTTTTTGTATTTAAAATCAAAATGTGGAACATGTTCCTTCTTCCCGTATATACTAGTAAAATTTAAATCACCATAAAGAATGTCCCATTGTTCTTTAGATGTATTCAAATAGACTTAAGAGTAATTTTTCGGGACTAATTTACCTTACATTCTAACATACTTTATTCATGAATTCAGAGTGGCCAAGATGAAGATTAAACAAATAAGAATACTAAAGGAAATAAATAGAAGTATCAAATGGGGCCAAAACAGCAGCAATAATCCCATATTTTCTATTGCTTTGCACATAATTTTCTAAAAGTTATGTAACCATTAATTTACTTCAACTTAAGTGTATGTTAACACTTTCTGGTCTAAACCCGAACTCGGCTCGGGGTCGAGTTTGAGCAACTGTAGTTATAAAAGTACGGGTTATATACATTTCAATCCTTTTTAGATATCTATGAAACTTTTACTTTCTTGAAAAAAATATAGATGGCAGCACCAATCAGAATTAACTGCAAGAGATACTGTAGACTCAAGCCATGTGGTATTGCTCTTTGCGCAAATCCGTGTTTTCAAATTTACCATAAAAAAGCAAATTTTGCTAAATAATGTGTATTTGCAAATTAAATCTTTTTTCAAATATTTGTTCAAGATTTCGGTAAGTTTTTAATTAAATCTGTGCATACTTTTTAGGTTCAAAAATGATATTTTCCAATTTTTTTTAAAGTTCCAAACACGTATTTTTGACAGTTTCTCACTAAATATTAATTGTTGTTTCACTTAAATAGGTCTTTCATCATGAAAGAAAACATCTTGAAGAATTTAATAAAATTAAAATTACCAACATTAACTTTTTCCAAGTATTTTTCAAAAAATCTCGAAAAGCGACAAAACACCCCAGTCTGGAATGAGATACGCGGTCGAAAAAGCTCAGACCTAAAAGTGTTAACTGCAGGCCTACAGACATTTGCAAATCCAATCCTACAATATGGATTTAAAAAAACAAAAGCTAAATAAGATTTTAAATGAAAAAATACAAAATATTCTAAAGAAATAATTGAAAAATTTTGAGTTCATTCCAGGGTTGAGCAATTTCAATCAACCTGATTTAAATCATATTGTTATTAAATGAAGTAAAATGAAACCAAGGAAAACACTGAGGATACATGTAAACTACGTGGCATGAAACTCTTGTACAATGTCCTACATCAGTGGCATACCTAGAAATTAATTTTGGCGGGTGCATATCATCATTTTGATGAAGACGCAGTTTCTAAAACTACAACTAAACAAATAAAGTGCTTCCACTTTGTATCTTCCATTCAAACTGTTCAACTGCTAAATTTTTTTTATGAAGTAACAAAAGTTAAATATAAAAATCATTAAAGAATAGTAGAGATACATTGAGAATACTAATTTGAAGAGCCTAAATCAGTAAAATATTCATTGTAAAATTGATAAAAAATAATTGAGTAAATAAAAACAATATTTCATAGGTTTTCCCTATCAAGTATTTTTCATTATAAAATGTCTGAATATCAAAGTTTCATGAAAGTCAAATTTTAAAATTTAGCATTTTTTTCCAACCATTTTTTCTATTTATATTCTGTATTTGAACATTTCCATTTATTTTCAGAACTGGGTACAACTGTCTAATAATATAACAGAATTTTAGGGGGTGCATATGTCTCTTTGCCCCTTTGAGTATACCACTATATTACACAGTTACTGTAAACATGTCACTAAATTGATCAAACTCAGAGTCTGTCCAACTTACCACCACAACAGCACCCAGATATGCTCTATTTCTGACAATTTAGGGAATCAAGTAGGCCAGAGAAGGCCAATTTAGGAAGTCCTGTAGGGTGCTTTGCTTGTGTGATTAAGTTTTGTCAAGTTGAATATGGAACTGTAGGGTTAACAATCCCTGTCAAATCACCCAGGAAAACAGGATTTTGCAACCCATGTCCTCGGATTTTGATAAAATTTGGTACAATTACTATTTTTATGGTAGTAAGTAACCATATGAATTCTTTTGCGCATATATAATCTTGTTTTTGTTTTACAGGCCGTCAAACTTTTCAAAAAATTGCATTTTCTGTCAACCGCTAAGCCTAATCTGCATGTATAAGTATCTCTTCATTAAATTGTGACGGGTGCAGAATCTTTCAATATCTCTAAAAATTCTCAGATATGTTAAAGTATGAGGATTTAATAAAAAAATACTTGAAATTTATATAAGGTAATTTTGTTTGAATAAAATTTGAATAAACTACGACAAGCATTTTTTTTTTTTTTTTTTTTTTGTGCAAAACACAAGTTTACTTAAGTGGCATTTTACGAAGAGGCGGAGGTCCTATTCAATAATGAAAGCATTTGAAATGAGCCTGAAGGTGTGTTCTATCATTGCAAAGAATAAAATTAGTGAGTTTTTTCGTTTTCTCATTGCTATTGCACATTATACACATTTCAGTACCAACATTTTTGAAAAAAAGTTCCAGTCATTTTCCTAACCTAAATTTCATTGAAAAGCAAACATACCTTCATTTTTTAAGTGTATTTACAGTCTTATTATACTGAGTCTCTGTTCTTCATAAAGTTTATGCAATGAACCAAGAATACAATGTACTTAGTCTTTTCAGTTTTTCTTTTTTTTTTTTTTTTTTTAATCTGCAGAGTGATCATTTATTAAAATGAAATTGCCTATACAACAGCAAAACTAGCTGACCCACGCGAAGCATTCACACTTGTCAGCAGTAATTCGATTTTTTTAACAGTATTTTTTCAAAAAACAGTCACAAAGTGAATTGTTATTTTTCGTGATTTAGGAGAAAATGAAACAATACCTTATGTTCAAAGTTTTATGAAGTATTAAAAAATAATAACAAAAAAAGCACCTTTGAGAAATAGCATTCATACTAAATTACCATGTTAAAAAAACATGTCCCCTCTCCCCTTTTCTCTGCTGTGCGCAAAAGTCGTATCTGCACTTTTTAACAAAATTGAGTTTATTGCCACCACGTTGTTCTTTCTGACATTTTACCCACATACAAAATTTTATGGTCATTTGAGAACATAAAGTATTTTTTAAAAAATTCTGAAAAAGAATCAACCAAATCAGGTGCGAAACTTTAAAGAGTTTTTTCTCAGTTTGAGCTCTACTGCAGATACCACTTTTGCACTTAGCACGGCAGTTCTGGTTTTAATATGAAAGTCCAATTGTGGTTTGAAATACTGCAATGAGTTTAGATTATGAAGTCTTGGAAATTTGGATCAAAATTAAAAAGTAAAAAAAAAGCAATAAAAAGCGACAAAACCCATAGCAGGATCGAATCTGCAATCTTTGTGTTTCTATGCCTCCGTTCTATCTAACCTCGTCACTGTATCTTTGCTTTTGAATGTGGTGATGTTCTGCAACGCAAAATTATTTGCCCAAAATTGTTCTGGAAGATAGATTTATAAAGTGTTTTCTCATTTTTACATATAATATATACATCATGAAATCGACTGTAACAGAGTGGACATCCAACAGTTCAAATTAACTACCATAAGAAAAGAATGAGGCTCACCCTGGTTGTTGACAACATAATTCAATGTAGCAAGCTAATCACGGCAGTTATAATATCTATATTTTTTAAAAAATATATCAGATTGAATGCAATTGTTTATTTTATTTCCAAAAGGCTTGTAACAGAGTAGACAATTCGAAACATAGAAAAACATAGAATAGTGTTTTTTGGGGATTTTTTTTTCATTTGCGTAATAAACTGCAGAAATGGTGTCAGAAGCATCTTTTGTGCACTGCAGTGTCATTTATTTTGTTGTTACATTTCAGTTTAATTTTAAATCACATTGAAAATTCTAGCAATTTGAAGCTAGGACACGTCATTTTCTCCTTCTTCTGACAAAGAAAATTTTTGTTGTGTCCTTTCTAAATGGATTATACATAATCAATTGATACTTGATAACACAAAATTAAATGGAGAACCAATAAAAAATACACTTAATGGATGGGAGTTTTTAATATTGATTTTAAAAAATTCTAAAGTATCGGACATGATTTGTACCATTTTCGTCGGAATAACCCATATATGCTTGCGTACTTACATGCTGTCTTTGTGTGTGTGTGGTTTTTTTTTTAAGAACTGGAATAGAGAGAGTCGCGAAATTATTTGCACTGTTGTCAGCCTTCGACGAATGTTTTAAGTCATCAAAGATCACCAGAAAAGAAGTTGTAATACCTCTTTCTTTGGACCACACCAGATTCACTCATAGACATCTGTTTTGCTCTTATGTAACACACGTAATGTCAATCAGACAGTATTGCACATACAATGGAGATTGCCTCGCGATTGTCCAAATTTCAATCATATTCGTTTCAGATTCTTTAGTCATTTTCATCCTTCTTTGAAAGACTTGTGAGCGGAATTTTCCTTCTTCAGCAGTTTGGATTTCTGTTTTTTACTATTCAAAATTTAAAACTTCATTCATGTGTTGATTTCAGCAAAAATTTTCTTAATTCTACAGGTTCTTTCTTCAAATATTTTCACTTTGACTCCTTTACTTTTAAACAGTTGTTCGGCTCAGTATAGCCTATTAAGGCTTTTATGCCAAAAATCCAACCAAATCAACTTAATTTTTTAATACCATGGTGAAAACAATAATTATTTTTTTTTAAATTTGTTTCATTTTTCTATGAAGAGTTTGAATTAGAAAGATTTCATAAGTTTGCAAATACTTCTTGCTTTATTTTCCTTAATTCATATTTTAAATGCTTTAGTTTGACAAATATATTTATAATTATGTTATTAATGCTTACTATACACTGAAGTGACAAAAGTCATGGGATAGCAATATGCAAATTTTCAGATGGCAGTAGCATCGCATAGAACAGGTATAATGCGCAGTGCTTTTACAGAGCTTTCATTTCTGTTCAAGTTATTCATGTGAAGAGGTTTTAACGTGATGATGACCGCACGACGTGAATTAAGACTTTGAACGCGGAATGTTAGTTGGAGCTAGACGCATGGGTCATGCCATTTCGGAAATCGTTAGAGAATTCAACATTCCCAGATCCACTGTGTCAAGAGTGTGCCGAGAGTATGAAATTTCAGGCATAACATCCCACCATGGACAGCGCAGTGGTCGACCGCCTGCACTTAAAGATCGAGACCGGCGACGTCTGCAAAGAGTCGTAAATTCTAACAGACAAGCAACACTGCGTCAAATCACCGTAGAAATCAATGTGGGACGTACAATGGACGTGTCTGCTAGAACTGTGCGGAGAAATTTGGATTTCTTGGGCTATTCCAGCAGAAGACCGACTCGAGTGCCTTTACTGACAGAACGACATCGCTTGCAGCGACTCTCGTGGGCACGTGAGCATATCGGTTGGTCCCTAGATGAATGGAAAACCGTGGCCTGGTCCGATGAGTCACGATTTCAGCTGGTAAGAGCCGATGGTAGGGTTCGAGTGTGGCGCAGACCCCACGAAGCCATGGACCCAAACTGTCAGCAAGGCACTGTTCAAGCTGGTGGTGGCTCCGTAATGGTGTGGGCTGTTTTTTCATGGCATGGACTTGGTCCTCTAGTGCGACTGGACCGAACATTGACTGGAAATGCTTATGTGCAGCTACTTGGAGATCACTTGCAGCCATTCATGGACTTCATGTACCCAAACAACGATGGGATTTTTATGGATGACAATGCGCCATGTCACCGGGCCACAACTGTTCGCAATTGGTTTGAAGAAAATTCTGGACAATTCCAACGAATGATTTGGCCACCTAGATCGCCCGACATGAATCCCATTGAGCATTTATGGGACACCATCGAGAGGTCTGTTCGTGCCCAAAATCCTGCCCCATCAACGCTTTCACAATTATGGACGTCTATCGAGACAGCATGGCTCAATATTCCTGCAGAAGACTTCCAACGACTTGTTGAGTCCATGCCACGTCGAGTTGTTGCACTTCGCCGGGCAAAAGGAGGGCCGACACGATATTAAGAGGTATCCCATGACTTTTGTCACTTCAGTGTATATATACTTCATCATCGGTTCAGAAATTCAGTTCAAAAAACTCAAGTTCAAAAATTTCAAGCTTGCCATTGGGACGTTAACTAATTTCCAGATCGCAGAAAAAAATGTTAACAAACATTTTTCCGATTGGGGGGGAGGGGCTTGGATTACACCTATTTTCCCTAATTTTTGCCTGAAGTTAATTGTTTCAAATATAATTACTTCGTCCCCACGATTCTTTCAAGCGGAAAAATTGTTTTAAAACAATTTGAATGACTATTTTTACTTCAAGCTCTGTCAGAAATTCTGAAAATTTCCAAAATGTGAAATCCCGAAAAACTTGAAAGGAGACTCCCCCCCCCTCCACCCCCGCGTTTCTCTTACGCGAAAACATTGTTTTAAACATCATTTGAATAAATAATTTTCACTGCGAGTTCTGTAAGTGCAATTCTGCGGCAATATGTGAAAATCTGCAGAACTTTAAACACAGCTTTGCCCCCGCGATTCTCTCACCGGAAAATTGTTTTGAATACAATCTGAATAACTAATTTGCGATCAAAATGATAAGGCCCGCAGAACTACATATGCAGCTTGTGTCCCCTCGATTCTTCCGCAGGAAAAATTATTTGAAATCTTAATTTGTTCTGTAAGATTCGTCACAGCAGTTCTGCGGTCAAAACGCAAAGAGAACTTCAAGCGAACCCCCCCCCCCCCCGCCATTTATTGATGAGTAACGATTTATTGTTTCAAAGAAAATTTGAAAAGCTAATTTGCTCTGGAAGTTTCGTCAAAGACTCTATAGCTTCGCACAAGACTAGACACTTCAGCTCAAATCAGTGCTTCCACTTTTCGACCATCGACCGTCAAAGATTTGAAACGGGAAAAGCCAACATTTAGGAGATCATTTGGCGAAACAATTTTAGTCAAAAGAGTTTTACCCACTGTTGGGGCGATACGTCGCCAACGCGGGGCGTCGCCATACGATGGCTCACGGCGCTCGAAGAGGCCGAGGGTCTTCTCAGACGGGGGGACATTTTGGGGGTCGCGGGAGCATTTCAGCACGGGGAGGGGGAGTAATGTTTTCAGCGAAAGGCTGTTTATGGACAGGTTGTGTTGAAAAAATTAACAATGAAATCAAATGGAGCGCGAGAGGAATAATAGAATAAGCCCCAGATGACAATTTTAATTTCTCTCAAATATATGTAAGAATTATGAAATCATGCTGTAAAATTGTGAATGAATTTAAATATTCAATCTATTTTTGAAAAGCAATCAAACTGTGGTGTTAACAAAAGGGGTCAGTAGAATCAGTTACAGGCGGCGCCCTCGCATGTTTATGAATCCTGGTTTTTTTTTTTTTTTTTTGCTAGATTATTTCTTTCATTTTTTTATCTATTTATTTTTTTATTCGTTTTTTAAAGCAAATTTTCTGATGTATTTTGATCGTTGTTGAAATTGTATTATTTTTAAGTTTTATTACGCGTTACTGGTCCTGACACGTCTTAGTAACTCGCAATCACAATTACCAGTGGATGTTTTTTATGCTATAGAGAGGTAGGGATGTAAACCGCAGCCTCTATCATTGGACCCTCAGAAAACTGAACCTTATGTCTTAGCTGTCAAAAAATGGAGACCTTCTGTCCGAGGATCTTATGTCCGCTGGACCTTATGTCCGACTCTCCTTCATTATTGGCTGCTGGTAAGAAAATGATTTTTTTTAAAAGAAATTCTGGAAAATACATGAAATGTTTAGGATTAAAAATGTGAAACTAGTAAAAAAAAAGATGTAAATATTATATTATTTAAGAATATTTAATTTGAAAAGCTAAATTCAACTCCGACTTAATTGTTGAGCAGCTATTTTGAAGATGAGTAAAATTAATTAAGAGTAGTATCATTCATTTTTCATTAATACTCCTAAACTCTGCTCCAGTGGTTGGTAAAATGGAGTTGTGAGCCGCAAATGAATGTTTACACAAGCAATTTCATATTACAGAAGCGGGTGAGTAAGCAATTATATTTGGATTTAACTAGAATCTGTGTTCTAGTGACTTAAATAGTTTTGTCCAATATAAATTTCATATTATATGTTTCTTTCTGTATCCTGTTTTTTGGTTACCACGCCAGATCTTCCTCATTTCTTTATTAAATTCCATGATTTACCCCTCATTTTAAAGCATATCGTGCGGCTATTGACGAAAAGTAAACATTTTTCCTTGCCCAAAAGAAAGAAAAAAATCAGTTTCTTTCTGGTGTTTTTTTTTTTTTTTTTCATAATTTTTATTATGCATCATTTCAATAAATAGGATCGGGAAACTAAGCGACTAGCACGGTTGATGGAGCGTCGTGCTTATGATAGGAACGGCGTTTAAGTCCGAATCCGGGGAACGGAAAACCTTTTATTGGGTTTTTTTTCTTCAGCACAATTCTGATCCATTTTTCCATTAATGCGTGATATAATCTCATTGCAAGATCCTGAGCTACAGATCTGTTGCTGTGAAAATCGGGAAACAAAACATTGATTTTAACTCAGTAAATAGTAATTTAAAATCTTATGCAATAATATTTCTCTAGCCTGTTTTCTGTTACCATGCGAGAACGCGTATTTATTTCTAAATGAAATTCTATGATTTACCCTTCATTTATGATTATCGTACTGGCAATTGGCGAAAAATAGGTCCACTGTCTATTTTTTTTCAATTTTTATTTATTTATTTTTTTTATTGCACATAATTACAAGGAATAGCATAGGAAAACTGATATGCAATGGCGCGGTTGGATAGATTTTTTTTTTTGTTTCCACATAAAATTTCGTAAAACTACAAAAGTAATTTCTCATTCAGCAAAAAAAAAAAAAAAAAAACTTAATTTCACGCCTGTTCTTTTTTTTTTTGGGGGGGGGGGGCTATTTTCCTAAAAATTACCAGAAAAATCGAATTTTTAATTACTGCTCTCAAGCTCGGAAACTTTGCGCGGGTGAGATAGCATTGAATTAATGCTTGACTTGATATTGGCCCATTTTACGACGCGGCAACAAAAGTTTAAAAAGCTCAATTACAAAAAAAAAACAATAATAATTATAATACTAAGTCCCCTCCTTGTGACAGGAAAGCCACCATGCTCGAAAAATACTAGTTTTTCCTTCACATATTCTAAGCAGCTACGTCTTGGACTTGGGGCTCGACCATATGCGTAAAAGGATAGCTCTGTATTTTTATGAGTATATTATATTAAGAGGTAAAAACTACACAAGTGTAGTTCCACGAAATACAATCATTTTGTCCAGCACGAGATGCCTTCACGCACGTCATACTTTTCATTAAAAATAATAATTTAAAAAGGTAATAAAAACAATTTGTCACTTAAGAAATCACCAACCTATTTTGTCATTCCTTTTTTAAATTAAATATATAAACCTTCTCGCGCGAAACAGACTGGCTAGTTTTTCGTAAAAAGAGCTGCACATATTTTTTGTTTTCAACTGTTAAAATTATTATTTCTCAATAAACCAGGCATGTTGGAACCTGCAATTTTTTTCGTCATTGTTGCATTAATAGAGCAAAAATATTTACTAATTCATACAGCATATTACAAGTAGTTGACTTTTCATGTCCCGTACGTGACAAATGCAAATGAATAAAAAAATCAACTGACAAAATTATTTAATAAACATATAACTGTATTAAGGGTATATTTTTATCAGATGTAAAGATTAAAAGAGGCTTTCTCCTGTTTCATTTAAATATTAAGTAGTTCTTTAACAAAATGTCGTTGAAATTATAGCGCCTGATTGTCCCGTATATAACCCTGGAATGGTTCAGAAACGTCTTCATGTAATGTTAAACAGTTCACAAGTACTAGTAAAAACATTAGTTTTATAGTAAAATTTTATGAATACTTTTCTTTTGATTTATTTATGAATTCAATTTCTTAAAACAACAAATAAAATTGATTAAGCAAAATGCGTGAGCTGATGCGTGATTTAAGCAACGATGCGTTAAAATACGCATCATTGCTTCGAATATTTATCTTCTTTCCTTTCAAAATTTCCTTCAATTTAAAGATGCCTAGTAGTATTATTTACCATTTACGTATATCTAAATACTTATTAGTTTGAATTTCAACTAATATCTGCAAAAGTAAATAAATAAATAAATAATCGTACGAACTTATGTAATAATGATTTCACTTATAAATGCTAAGCTCCGTAGGGAACGAAAATGGATGTTGCAGAGGAAACTGGTAACTCTGCTACTAGAAAAAGAACGAAACAAAATGATTCTTTTAATTTTGGAGACGGATGGAAAATGTACATGCGCTCACATGGCTTCTTTTTTTTTTTTTTTTTTTGAAACTTTATTGCACGAGCACAGACGTGATGGTACAGCTAGTTAAAGAATAAAGCAACAAGAAGTTACCTCTGTACTACAACAATAATTTTAAAATACAAGTTTGAAGCACTAAAAGAACAATAAAAAAATGTATTTACTTGTTCCGGGATGACAAGAAAACATCTTAAAAAAAGGAAAAAAAATGTGAGATGAGTAGGCTTGGTGGTGATAAATGTTATAATTAAAATATTAGGACAAAAAAAGGGGTGGGGCGAAAAATAAATGTGGAAGTAATATTTAAACAGCTTTTATCAACTGAATTTTGTATCCAGAAACAAAGCACACACATCTTTTGCATTCAAAATGAGTCCCTTACAAACCTCCAAAACACGTTTATGTAATGATTTATTTGATTTCCGTTTGCAACATTTTTTGTTATTTATTTATTATTTTTTTCTTATTACTTTAAGGAACAGTTGCACACTTCTGTACAAAACTCAAATCACATTTATAATTCAAGTTTTGTACAGGAAGAAAAAAAATCAACTCAAGTTCATAGCTTTATCCTGTAGTAAAAATTTTGTTGTCTTTAACAATATTTGATTTTTACAACTACGCGGTATTGATCGAGTACCTGATCGAAACAGCCAAATACGGAGTATTTCCCGAGTACTCGGTACGACACAAATAAAGTTATAAACTTGTACTGAAAAAACTACTTACGTAGGATTATTAATCAGTACAGGCGTTTACTGTTTTGGTGCGTAACGGTTATTCCCGTTTTAATGTGATGGAGTAAAATGGTGGGAAAGTCTTTTTTTTTTCCACTGTCCGTTCACTTGTTGAAGAGTGGATCGCTTTCTCGTTTGTCTTATCTCCCCTTTAATCGCAATGCCTGGACCATAAAATCTCTCGGACGAAGTGTGGGGAGAGAGCTGCGGTCACACACTTGACGATTCGAAATTGGGTGGTAATTAGTATACCCCCATCCACCCCGCTGCTTGCTCAACCTACGTTCTCTTTTTCTTGGAATTCTGAGGAAAAAGCTTGGCAACCCTGACGCCAATTCCAAGAAACTAGAATTTTATCTTGTCGTTCAATTTAACCTGCTCAGCTGTGAATGAGAGTTTTTTGCAATACCATCTTTGACTGTCCTTTGCAGTTGTTTTCATCGCTGTACTTCAAAACTGGTTGCGAAGTGTCCAATCTTTCCCTTTAGAGTATCTTTGGTTTCGTTGCTGACGTTCTGTGGCCAAAATGTGAAAGCACGTAGAACTTTAAACGAAGCCTGCGCCCCTCGATTCTCTCAACAGGAAGAGTTAATAGTTTTAAACATCATTTGATTGACTAATAAATGCACTGCAAGTTTCGTCTCTGAAGTTTTGCGGCCAAAATGTGAAAGATCGCGAAACTTCAAGCGAGTCCCCCCCCCCCACTCCCGCGATTCTCTCACGAGGAAAAAATGTTTTCAACATTGTCGAATACCTAATTTGTAGTGCAAGTTTCGTCACTGAAGTTCTGCGGATAAAATGTGTAGGCCCGCAGAATTTCAAACGAAGCCCGTTTTCCCGCGATTCTTTAACACGGAAGAATTAATTGTTTAAAACATAATTTAAATAACTATAGTTTGTACTGCAAGTTTCGTCACTGAAGTTCTGCGGATAAAATGTGTAGGCCCCCGCAGAACTTCAAACGAATCCCGCTCCCCGCGACTCTTTAACGCGGAAGAATTAATTGTTTTAAACAGAATTTGAAAAACTATTTGTACTACACGCTTACTGAAGTTCTGCGGCCAAAATGTGAAAGCCCGAAGAATTTCAAGCGAAGCTTGCGTCCCTGCGATTCCCTCACGAGGAAACATGGTTTTAAACATAACTGAATATCTAATAGAAAAACAAAGTGTCGTCACTGAAGTTCTGCGGATAAAATGTGAAGACCTGCAAAACTTCAATTGAAAATCTGCGCCCCTGCGACTCTCTTGTGAAAAAATTGTTTCAAACATAATTTGAAGAACTGATTTGTGTACCTACCGCAAGCTTCGTCACTTAAGATCTGCGGCCAAAATGTGAAGGCTTGCAGAATTTCAGACTAAGTTTGCGTTCCTGCGATTTTCATGGCGGAAAAAATAATCGTTAGAAAAATTATTTGAATAACGAATGTGTACTGCAAGTTTCGTAGCTAAAGTTCTGTTGCCCAAATAAGAAGGACTGCAGAACTTCAAACGAAGCATGCGCAAGTGTCATCACTGAAGTTCTGCGGAAAAACAGGAAGGTCCTCAGAAGCTCAAGTCAAGTCGTCCGAAAGTCTGCTGTGGTCTATATGGCACTGCCATGTCGATAGCACGATAAGTCAATAAGCAGGCTATAATGTCGGTAGCCTGCCATTACGGCGCCGACATTATTGCCTACTGCGCTGCGAGACACAGGCTGCGAGCGAAACGTTTTTTTTTTTTTTTGCTTTCGAACGATAATGGTTTTTTTTTCTTTTTTTTTTGCGCTCTTTTGAACTATGACGTTTTTTTTTTTTTTGCTTAATTTTGAATACAATTGTTCTGCAGCCCCGATGTCTGTTCTGCGACGTACGTCGCCGATTTAGCAGTATTCTGCTTTCAGGGTAACGTGTAATAAAAAACAGAACAAAAAAAAATTTTTTTTGGACACAAAAAGCATTTTTTAGTCAGTCTCAGTGGGTCTATTTTTTGTCAATAACCGGCACGATAAACTTTAAAATGTGGGATAAATTATATGATAAAGAAATGATAAGGGAATATGATAAAGAAATACAGAAGTTCTCGCATGGTAACAGAAAACCAACTGGAGAAATAATATAGAAGACATTACGATAAAACGTAAGCCTAATTCCATAACATCACTTTCTTTACTATGCAAAAGGAAGTAAAAAATGAGAAAATCTAAATTTTGAGATAAATAATAATGATAGTAATAATAATAATCCATGGGTGAGCATGCAAATCCCCCTCCCCTCAACATCATGATGGATCGTCCAAAAATCAAGCTTTGGAACACCATTTTTGCAAAATTACCAGGAGAGAGGCTCAAATACCATTCTTTCCTCTTATATCATTTGGATTAAATTGGAGGTGCCAAACTTAAACTTTCTTAACTGCTTTCTAATCAGTTTGACTCTATAGAATAAATGCATGACACAAACTCAGCTACCAGTAACAAATGTGATAAATAATGAAAATGAACTGAGAAACAAACGACAACAAGCATCATGATTGTTGAACTTTTTTGCACTTTGAACAAAACTTGTAAATTACAGATATGAGGCTGGAACTTCAACCAAAAGTGAAAATTACTAGAAGACAGTAGGGTACTTAGACTTAAGTGTGCCTATCAAAAAGGATAAATAAAAGAAACTAGAAAAACTTGCATGAGCTCATAGACTGAAAAAAGTTTGAAGATATTGCCCCCACGTAACAAAAGTGACCTAACTAAATAAAAAAAAACATTGTGGAAAATCAAGGTTGTTTGGAATAGTTTACAAAAAGCAGCTGTTACTCACAATCGAGTGAATAGTTTTAGAAGGGCTCCTGATATTCATTAGGGATAAATAAATTGATCGGGATGAGCCTCGCTAGGCTCGGAGGGTGTTTCTTATTGTTACTAGTATATATATTTAAATTTTTAAAGAAAACACAAACTGGTTTATACATGAATCAACTTAAATTCAGAAATACACACAGCCCCATTTCAAGAAATTTTATAGTAAATTTGTGTTTTCGGGGAATGTGGCTTTACTAATACTAGGTAAGGGTTTCATGTATTAGACAAAAATGTATGAACTGAATAATTAAATCAGATTATTCTAAAACATTATTTAATGTATTACTAATTGAATAATAAAATTGATAAATAAGACACTAGTGTATTTCATAAACAACACAGCAAAAACAAACATTATTTTTCAAGAGCAAAAACTTACATGTGTGTAGGCATTCAATCACGGTTGTGGCATCAATTAAGTATCCTTTACATATTTTACATGTTATGTGTGGATTGAGAGTTTTAAGGCGTATCCGCCTTTCCATCTAGAAAATTAAAAGAGAAAAAACATTTTTTAGCTATGCATACAAAAGCTGAATAGCAAAAATAATAGTAATACATCATCATATCAATAACACAGGCTTCTCATTTCAATTTTTGTATTGGCAGATATAAAAACAATTCAATGCATGCAATGTCAAAAACAAAACTCAAACTTGGGAAATTCTGTAAAGTCATTTTAATGCTTTTGTTGCAGTACTAAACATTTCAGGAAATTTTTTTATATTAACTAACTGTGTATGAAATAGTTGATACAGTTTCAATTCTTAAAAATTGTATTTTTTAAATTACATTTATTCATTTTGTAACTATAATCTGCTAAATTTCTCTACAATTCGTGAAAAAACATCAGCCAATGCTATAAAAGAGTTTTTAAACATATATCAAATAAATTAATCAATTGTTAAGTTTTAAATAAGTAGTACTTGAAACACCTTATTATTTACTATAATAAATTTATATTATGATAAGGAAGTTGATTTATTTGTTCACTACACTTCTGCTCAAACTAGAATGGTGCTTCTTTAACCTTTAGGAACCAGGCGGCAAACCCAGATAATATAGACGAACTCGCGAACGCCGTTCGCAGAAAACTTTCGAAGTTTGCAGAAAATTTTTGCATTTTGTTAAAAAAGTTATAAATTTAGGAAGTTTTCTGTCTGAAATGTGTCTTGATTTTGTTCATTGTGGGGCAGTAGCTTGTTACATACGAAACTGACACATTCATTAATCATGACGGATTGACAACCAACCTCATGGTAGAACCTGCACTTCATACAACTTGATATTTTTGTTGTTGGTAGCACTTTAGAATTCAGAGGCCCCCTTTTTTTTGCAGAAAATTTTAAAGAAATTATTTAAGTTTGCAGACAGTTTTACATTTTATCTAAGTCTGCCAGGCGGTACACATGTTGTACCACAATTCTTTTTTTTAGAGGACGGCGTTGAGATTTTCACTCGAACCGTTTGGAGCCGGGCATTTTTTCAAGATTTCATACTTCTGGCACGACAGTTTATACCTTCCCTTTTCAATGGAAAAGAAATCTGTGGTTCAACTGTCGTACTACCTGGGTCGAAAGAAACATTTCCAAAAAAGCAGCCCGGGTCCAAAAGGTTAAAGGAACAAAAAGGTTTCTTAACGATACTTTTTGAGCTGAAACAACTATTTTATGTCCGCCAATTTTTAAAACATTAATAATAAATTAAATTAAAAAGTGATAAAACCAGTTAGTGGGGATAATGCTACAGTTAGGTAACCATAAATCTGGAAAATAAACTTCTTAACTTTTTCTGAAAAATTTCATTTAAAAAAGACATCAAAACCCCCTTCTAATGAAATGAACTAGAAAATGGTAGCAAACTAACATTTAATCAAGTCTTCACAATTCCAGAAAAAATGAAAAAAAAAAAAAAAAAATTTAGCTTTTTTTTTTTCATTCTCAATTGCAGCTACCTAGTTGTAGTTCTTGCCCCACAAATTCAGTATAAAAAAAAAAAAAAAATCACAATATAAAATATTATTTAAGAGCATATAAGTTTGAATCATGCAAAACTAGCTAAACAATGCTTAAAGGAGGGAAAGTAGACACTAAACTAGGGATGGACCGGATATCCGGTATCCGGCCTATCCGGCTGATATTTTAGGTATCCGGTACTTTCGGATATCTGATCGGGCTGACCGCCCCGGATACGGATATCCGGAAAATTTTTGCAGGATATCCGGCAAAGTATCCGGTATTGATGTGGGAGATATCTGGTATTGACGGGAGGGTTATCCGGTATGATGTGAGGACCTAATCGAACATTTTCTTTTTTACAAAAATCCCAGTTAAATATTTCATTGTTTGATAAACCTTTTAGATGATGTAATACACCGCCAACTCAGCTATTTCGATCAATGGACTGCAGTTTCGAGCTCATTATGCTCTCATCAGCATGGAATACGAAAGTAGTTGAGTTGGAGGCAAAAATCCTCTTATAAAGCAAAGAGAGCCAAAAAAACTGGTAGCTAATGTGAAATTAGAATACCAGCGAGCAACTGCACTTGGTAGGTACGGTACAACACGTAAATTTTTTAGGCAGAGCTCAAGGTATAAATCAGTGAGTAATCGCCTCTAAGCAAGGGCTAAGGCAGAAACATGCAATACACCGCCAACTCGGCTATTTCAATCCATTCACTGCAGTTTTGAGCTCATTATGCTCCCTAGCCCTTGCTTAGGGGCGGTTACTCACTGCTTTATACCTTGAGCTCTGCCTAAAAAATTTACGAGTTGTACCGTACCAAGTGCGGTCGCTCTCTGGTATTCTAATTTTACATTAGCTATCAGTTTTTTTGGCTCTCTTTGATTTATAAGAGGATTTTTGCCTCCAACTCGACTACTTTCCTATTCCATGCTGATGAGAGCATTGAGCTTGAAACTGCAGTCCATGGATCGAAATAGCCGAGTTAGTGGTATATTGCATGTTTCTGCCTTAGCCCTTGCTTAGGGGCGGTTACTCACTGCTTTATACTTTTCGATGATGTAATTACTTTTCATCTTTCCTTTTTACCAATTTTTGCTTCTAAAACAAAAATTCTATGTTATTCCTCCGACTTTGTACTGGACATGGAAGCATTCTGCATATTTGATTTTTCACAATTTCCAGATAAAGTATGATTGTCTTCAGCTTTTCAAAACTATTTGAGTAAAAATATTTTTAAAGAAAAAGCTACAAACCTTCAAGGATTAATGTGCGATAAAATTTTGAAAAAAACTTACGATCATATCGCTAGTTCATAAAAATTAATCGCAGTAGCTTTTAATATAAATTCTCAAATTATTTTATTTATTGAATTCTTTTATTTTTAGTTTTTGTACTTTAACAAAAATTGCGATCTATTAGGTGGACCGGAAAGTAATGTCGTTTCTGCGCATGCCAATACTTGATTGTCATTTGTCAGCTCATTGTTTGGTTCAGAGGCGTACCAAAGACATTGTGAGGTTATAGTGATTTCTTTACTTATATACAATTGAATTACAATTTTTTTTTGTAATTTTGGGTAAAATGGCCAGCCAAATACCAGAAGAGGTACACATCCGGCATTGCATGCTCTTTGAGTTTCGCAAGGGAAATAACGCAACAGTTGCTACCAAAAACATTTGCGATGTTTATCCAAATGCACTGGACATTCGTAAATGCTAAAGGTGGTTTTCCAAGTTCAAATCGGGTAATTTTGATCTTTCCGACTCGTATCGATCAGGAAGACCATCAACGTTAGACAACGACGTGTTAAGGGCGGAAGTGGAAGCAAATCCGTGTCAGACGATCGAGGAATTGTCAAACAGTCTCAACCAACCTTGGTCGACCATCCAAGAACATTTGAAGCAGATTGGGAAAGTAAGCAGAGCAGGTGTTTGGGTCCCGCATAATCTGTCCGAACAGAATAAGGCTAACCGATCAATTACATGCAACTTATTGCTTCAACGACCAGGGTTGCAAAAAACCCGGGTTTTTTTCAAAAAACCCAACCCGGGCGGGTTTTATTGGGTTTTTTAGGGTTTTATTGGTTTTGGGTTATTGGTTTTTTTAGATTTATTGTTTCTTTTGCTTGTTGAAAAAGGAAAAGGCAAGGTGGGGGGGGGGAGGATTTCTATGTTTAAAAAAGAATTAATTAAGAATGCTGATTTTTATTTTTGTCTTAATTAATTTAATATGCAATTAATTTGCATTTAAATAATGTAAATAAATCATCATAAAAGACAAAGTAACAAATAACATTTGAAAATTACTTTAAAGGATTAGTTTACACTTTTTTATTATGCCACCACCACCCAAGTTACATCATAGATAAATGTTAAAAAAAAATAATGAAATGTAACGATATTTAGTAATAATTTGTGCTCAATTTTCGTAGTTATTAGGATGAAGATGTAACATTTTAAAATGTATTTTGTAACATTATCTTCTTTTCCCGTAATATTACTCGAGGCCATTGCCAACTGTAAACAAAACAATCGTTGGCATCGGCAGAAAAGAAATTGCCTTAGTGTTTTATATATACATTTCATGGGTAGACGTATAAGTTTCAATAGGTAGGGTAACTTTTTTAAATACAATGGATAAAATCTAATATAAAAAATGCTGAATATGAAATAAAACTCACTAATTTAAAAAAACCCAATAAAACCCGCTTTTGTGCGGGTTTTATTGGGTTTTTTAGAGTGGGTTTTACCCAAAAAAACCCGGGTGGGTTTTTTCGGGCAGGTGGGTTTTTTGCAACCCTGTCAACGACACAACACAGAAGCGTTTTTTGATCGCTTGATCACAGGAGATGAGAAATGGGTCCTGTATGATAATCCAAAACGCAAAAGGCAGTGGCTCTCTCCAAATGAAATCCCTCGGAGTACTGCTAAGCCAGGTTTACACCCCAAAAAAGCGCTTTTGTGTGTTTGGTGGAGTATTCACGGCATTGTTCATTTTGAATTACTGAAACCTGGACAAACTGTTACTGCAGACCTCTACAGCGAACAATTGCAGCGAGTCAATCAATCTTTAATTGAAAAGTGGCCAGCGATTGTCAACCGAAAAGGCGTCATTCTCCAACATGACAATGCACTGCGCAAGGCGAACTCTAGAAAAAATTAATGAATTGGGGTGGGAGGTGCTGCCTCATCCACCATATTCGCCCGATGTTGCACCATCGGATTTCCACTTATTCCGAGCGCTGCAACACTTTTTAAGTGGCAAAACATTTGCAAATTTGGATGATATCCAAAATGCCATCTCTAGATATTTTGCCGAAAAACCAATTAATTTTTATCGATCAGGGATTGAAAATTTACTCACTAGATGGCAAAAGGTTATTGACAATGATGGGGAATACATCATTGATTAAAAATAAAGACTCGTTAAAAATGTATGTGTTTGTATTTAGCGTAAGAAAACGACATTACTTTCCGGTCCCCCTAATATTAACACCCAATGATGTTGTAATTAGATTTTTTTACTTTGCCACTATTATTGCTTTATTATAATTGAAAATAACATACAATAAATAACCTATCTAATATTGGCGAAAGTGTTCTTCTAGATAATGTAAACATCTGTGCCCATTAATCGTCGCAACTTAGCCATGTTTTTTTTTTCTTTGAAAGAGAGTTTGAGTGTGTGTAAATAAATTTTGAATCTTGCACTTTGTTTCGTTCTTTCTTTTTGTAATCCCTTCCTTTCAGAAAAGATATTTTTCGGCTATTAGAATCTATTCACGTTTGTCACTCCACTCAGTAACTCCTCGAGAACATGTTGAGCATGACCCTCAATAACATTCAATCGAGTCTCGATTACTCGAAGCTTTATAAACTCAAATATACCTTTATTTCAAAGTTTTCATTTGGTCCCAAATTCTTGAAAAGACGGTAAGAACTGCTTGTTTCTCGAACTATCAATAACTCTAAGCCTTTCAGAAATAAAATAAGCAATTGCATTCAATGCGATATTTTTTTAAAGAAGTACAAGTAATGTATCTGCTGTGATTACTTTGATACACTGAATTATATAGTCAGCAACTAAGATAAGCCTAAAATTCTTTGCTGATGATAGTTAATTTGCACTGTGGGATGTCCACTCAGTTGCAATCGCATTAATGGTGCAAAAAATATTTTTTCTTGAAATTGCAGACAGAATTAGTTTTAGGATGTTCAGTTCATTTTATACTTGTTCTGTTATTAACTTTTCTTTACGATTAGAAATATATTTTTTAAACCTCATTTGTCTCCTCTGTTACACAAAGTGGTCAAACTATTCAAAACGCTTAATGAATGACTCATATACAAGCCATTTACACTTTATTATGCACAAATAAACAGAATAATTTTTAAAGCAACGATTAATTGGCGAAAATTACTTCATTTGATAAACTTAACTCCACAATTTCAGACATGATTTGTACCAATTTGGCTGGAATAACCCATAAATATAACATTAAACATTTGCATCTAAGAATGTATCTTTATTTTTTCAAAATGAAGCTGAATTTCAAGGTGATTGTTTAAGAATTAGTTTATTAATTTGTTTTTAAAAAAGTGAATGTGTTTAGCATGACTCTTAATGTATTTAAAATGATAATTTGCTACTTTTAAGAATGTATTTTAATTTTTTGGATCTAAAGTAAAATTTCAAGTTGATTATTTAAGTATAAGTTTACTCATTTGTTTTTTAAAAAGTGAACAACTTTAGCATAACGCTTAAAAATATATTTAAGCTGCTGATTTGAATCTTCAGAAAATATGTACCTTAGTTTTTTTTTGAGCCATATAAAATTTTTAATTGATTACATGAGCATAAGTTTATTATTATTATTATTATTTAACACATTGGTCCTGTTTTAATATTTTCTTCTTTAACTTGTATGTTAGAAAAATCACATGCGCATTATTCTTTAAAAAAATTTTTCAAAGCAAAATTTTGTTTTTTATTATTGCAAAATTAGAAATAAGAAAATGTGTTACTTTGTAATGAAGTTTAAATTCATAAAGTTCTAATAAAATATGTATTAGTTTGAAAAAAAAAAAAAAACTTTTTAGAAAGAAATCAATATGCCAGTGTTTCATTTCATATTTAGCGCTACTCCTGTACAATAAAATAGAGGCTTTAAAAATTAATTTGAATGTATTTAACATGTTCTTAAAGAAATGATGCAAGAAACAACTTTGATTTATTGTTTTAAAGCTGCATTACATAAAAATAAGCAAACATGTAATGTAATTGTAATGCCGGATATCCGCAGGATATCCTAAGGCACAATTCTGGATATCCGGTATCCAACTTGTGATGAGCCACCGGATATCCGATGTCCGGCAAAATCACTATTCGGTCCATCCCTACACTAAACAAAGAAATAACCAGGATTTTTTTGCCAGGGTCTTGTTTTTGGAATTTTGTGAAAACTAATATGTAATTTTATGAAAAATAACAGCTAGAAATAGTGCCGATCATTTTTGAATCTCGGATTTCTGTGAAGCGTCTGTTAAATAACCAAATTTCTCTCTAGATTCACCACTAATGGGAAGATAAAAGATTCTTGATAAATGAGCAAAAGAAACATGTTTGGCAGTTTTAGAAATAAAATTTAAATCTAGGGGTCATGATGATACCCAGAATAAGTTTAAAGGCATCAAAATGAATAACTTAGGTCCCATTTTTAAGGAATCAAAATTATATGTACTGAAAGCTAAAAAATATTTACTAAATAGAAATGCTACATATTATCTGCAAAATATACAAAAGAAAATGATTTTTAAAGGAAAAAAACCAATTTGCTTTTTGAAATTAGTCACAGTTACGATGAGTTGAAGATAGTGATGTAAAATTCCTGGGAATTTATACTCGAGGAAATATTTCCAAAATTCATATATTTCCGGAAGTTAGAATGTATGGCATACATAGTTGAAAAATACTTCCTTATTACACAGCAAATAATTGCTAAATAATAGTCTAATATCATCATTATTCAATTTAAAAAATTCAAAAACTTATTTTCGAAAATGAAAGAATGTATGAAGAAATAAGAATTAGTGATAACTAAAACTCTTATATTACTAATGAAAGCTAGAAGAAACATAAAAAGAACCAAATAATGACACATAAAATTACATATTTCATCTACAGATTGCAGGGAGCAATACTTATTTTCCTAACGTTTTTCGATATCTTCACAAAAATCATGTTTTAAAATCGGTACTTTCACAAAAATAAAATAATAAAATCAGCACCTTCATAAAAATATGTAATTGTCTTTCACAAAAATAACATTAAAAAATGCTAATAATATTCAACCAAAATTTACTTATAAAATAGAACGCTAAGGTGATTTATGTGAACACCCCATGAGTAACTCTTATTTTCAGCGGTTTTTTGCAGGGATGGACCAGATAGTGATTTTGCCGGATACCGGATATCCGGTGGCTCATCACATGCTGGATACCGGATATCCAGAATTGTGTCACCGGATATAATGCGGATTTCCGGCATTACAATTACATTGCATGTTCGCTTATTTTTATGTAATGCAGCTTCAAAACAATAAATCAAAGTTGTTTCTCGCATCATTTCTTTAAGAACATGTTAAATACATTCAAATTAATTTTTAAAGCCTCTATTTTATTGTACAGGAGTAGCGCTACATATGAAATGAAATACTAGCATATTGTGATTTTTTTCTAAATTAGGTATTTTTATCAAAAGAGACAAAACTTTAAAAGACAAAATTAAATATTTCTGTATGTACTCAAAGCTTAAACTTTTAATTATTCTTAGTATAAATTTTAAGGCTTTTCTGTTTCAATATCATTTCAATAAGTTTCTACGTAAATGATACAGTTATTAAATATTTCACCAATATTATATACACGATAATTGATTTACAAAAAAAGAAAGAAAAAAGAAAAAAAAAACTGAGCTCAGATAAACGTATTTTTTTTTTCAAATTAATACATATTTTATTAGAATTTTATGATTTTAAACTTCATTACAAAGCAATACATTTTCTTATTTCTAATTTTGCGATAATATAAAGCAAAATTTTGCATTTGAAATTCTTTTTAAGAATAATACGCATGTAATTTTTCTAACATACAAGTTAAAGAAGAAAATATTAAATCAGGACCAGTGTATTAAAAAATAATAATAATAAACTTATACTCAAATAATCAATTAAAAATTTTATATAACTCCAAAAAACAAAGATACATATTTTCTGAAGATTCAAATCAGCAGCTTAAATATATTTTTAAGAGTAAAGCTAAAGTTGTTCACTTTTAAAAAAAACAAATAAGTAAACTTATAATTAAATAATCAACTTAAAATTCTACTTTAGTTCCAAAAAAATTAAGATGCATTCTTAAAAGTAGCAATTATCATTTTAAATATATTAAGAGTCATGCTAACACATTCACTTTTTAAAAACAAATTAATAAACTAATTCTTAAACAATCACCTCGAAATTCAACTTCATTTTGAAAAAATAAAGATACATTCTTATATGAAAATGTTATATTTATAGGTCATTCCAGCCAAAATGGTACAAATCATGTCTGAAATTGTCGAGTTAAGTTTATCAAATAAAGTAATTTTCGCCAACTAATCGTTGTTTTTAAAATTATTCTCTGTTTATTTGTGCATAATAAAGTGTAAATGGGTTGTATATGAGTCATTCATTAAGGGTTTTGAATAGTTTGACCACTTTGTGTAATAGAGGAGACAAATGAGGTTTAAAAAATATATTTCTAATCGTAAAGAAAAGTTAATTACAGAGCAAGTATAAAATGGACTAACTAAACATCCTAAAACTAATTTTGTCTGCAATTTCAAGAAAAAACATTTTTTTCACCATTAATGCGACTGTAACAGAATGGGCATCCCACAGTGCAAATTAACTATCATCGACAAAGAACTTTAGGCTTATCTTAGTTGCTGACTATATAATTCAGTGTATCAAAGTAATCACAGCAGATACATGACTTGAACTTCTTTAAAAAAATCTCACATTGAATGCAATTACTTATTTTATTTCTGAAAGGCTTGTAACAGAGTAGACAGTTTGAAACAAACAGTTTGAAAAATCTAGGAAAAGAGATAAATAGTTGTTTTTCTAAGATTTTTTTGTTTACATACGTAAAAATCAGCAGAAAGGGTGTCAGAAGCATTTTTTGTGCTGTGCATTGCAAATGATTTTGTTGTTGCATTTTAGCTTAATCTTAAATAGCATTTTAAGTCCTAGCAATTTGAAGCTGGGGCAGATCATTTTTTCCTTCTTTTGCCAAATTTTTTTTTTTTTTTTTTTTTTTGAGTCCTTTATAAATGGCTTATGCCTAAATAAGTAATACTTGGTTACACACAATTAGATGGAGAACAAATAAAAAAAATAGAATTAATTGGTGGTAAATATTAAAATTAATTACCAAAATTATGAAGTATCAGGACTGATTTGTATCATTTTCGCTGAAATGACCGATATATTATTATTATTATTAAAAATTATTCTAAACATGTTCACTTTAAAAAATAAATTAATAAACTTATATCTAAATAATTAACTTATTAAATAATAACTAAATAATTAAGTTTTACTTTATTCCAAAAAACAAAATACACTTTCTAAAGATGGAAATTAACATTCTAAATACAGTCGAGTCTCAATAGCTCATAGTCCCAAGGGACCGGCTAAAAGCTTAGAGGTATTGATAGTTCGAGTTACAAGCAGTTCCTACCATCTTTTCAAGAATTTGGGACCAAATGAAAACTTTGAAATAAAGGTATATTTGAGTTTATAAAGCTTCGAGTTATCGAGATTCGATTGAATGTTATTGAGGGTCATGCTCAACGTGTTTTGGAGGAGTTACGGAGCGGCGTGACAGACATGAACAGATTCTAATAGCAGAGAAATATTTTTTCTGAAAGGAAGGGATTACAAAAAGAAAGAACGAAATAAAGTGCAAGATTCAAAATTTCTTTACACACATTCAAACTCTTTCAAAAAAAAAAAAAAAGCATGGCTAAGTTGCGACGATTCATGGGGACAGATGTTTACATTATCTAGAAGAACACTTTCGCCAATGTTAGATAGGTTATTCATTGTATATTATTTTTAATTATAATAAAGCAATAATAGTGGCAAAGTAAAAAATATCTAAACACAACATCATTGGGTGTTAATAGATCGCAATTTTTGTTAGAAGTACAAAAACTAAAAATAAAAGAATTCAATAAATAAAATAATTTAAGAGTTTATCTTAAAAGCTACTGAGATTAATTTTTATGAACTAACGATATGATCGTAGGTTTTTTTTTCAACCTTTTGTCGCACATTAATCCTTGAAGGTTTGTAGCTTTTTCTTTCTAAATAGTTTAACTAAATTATTTTTGTAAAGCCGAAGGCAATCATACTTTTATCTGGAAATTGTGAAAAATCAAATATGCAGAATGCTTCCATGTCCAGTACAAAGTCGGAGGAATAACATAATTTTTGTTTTAGAAGCAAAAATTGGTAAAAAGGAAAGATGAAAAGTAATTACATCATCTAAAAGGTTTATCAAACAATGAATTTTTAACTGGAATTTTTGTAAAAAAGAAAATATTCAATTAGGTCCTCACATCATACCGGATAACCCTCACATCAATTCCGGATATCTCCCACATCAATACCGGATATCCTGCAAAAATCTTCCGGATATCCGTATCCAGGGAGGTTAGCTGGATCAGATATCCGGAAGTACTGGATACTTAAAATATCAGCCAGATAGGCAGGATACCGGATATCCGCTCCATCCCTAGTTTTTTGCCAAAGTGCAACTACAAAATTTTAGTGCAATCTATTAGGAACTGTTTTTGGGTTGCTATTTTTTTGATAATTTTCAGAATAGTATACAGTACAAAGCCTATTGAGCTAAAATACACACACACAACAGTATTTTAGTACTCTTTATGTCCCCCTGCCCTACCCCTGCAAAAATAAATAAATAAATAAATGAACAAACAGTCGAAGACATTGCACTTTTTGAATTATAAGTTATGTATATTTTATATAAATTAGAATGTCCATTAAAAAAATCCAAAATCTATGCCTGTGTGTGTAGGAGGGAGAGAGGAGGAAAGGCTGGGACTTTTGTAATAATAGCATGTTAATGTAATCTTTCGCAAAAATAGGTAGTAAGAAAAAAAATCTGGATTGGCCCTTGGATTATCTTAGTCTAATCCTCTACAATGACTGGGGCTACAATGACTTTGGTTTATTATTCACCAATTTGCAGTTGCATGAAAGCTACAGAGGGTTTCTCTTTTTAGAGTGCATCTAAGAGAATGTACTCAGTGTACGTTCTGTGGCGGCAGAAGTAACAGGAGCACATAAGACACCAATGACCACATCTCCTGAGCCCTAAGTACCTTTGAACCCTATCCACCATAATAGTGGCTATATAATAACTTTGTCTTTTTCACCAACAGGTAGAATTTAAGGTGACAGGAAAAAACGTCTCCGACAAAACGTCCCCGGAAAAAACGTTCCCTAGGAAAAAACATCCCCGGAAAAAATGTCCCCGAGGAAAAAACGTCCCCTAGGAAAAAACATCCCAGGAAAAAATGTCCCCGAGGAAAAAACATCCCTGAGGAAAAAACGTCCCGTAGTAAAAAACATCCCCGATGAAAAAGCATCTTGTACAAACAAAATCAAGTTTTTTTTTTTAACCATTTCAGTGTTTTTACCATTTCCAGTGATGAATAGAAATTTTAGCAGCATTTGTTTATCTTTTTTGTTTTTCAACGAATGATTTTAGTGGTGCTTTTTTCTCATAATCTAGCTACCGTATTTTCGGGTAGATAAGCCGCGGCTTATACGTGTTTAAAAGCTGAATTTTAACTCCTGCGGCTTATACGATGGTGGCTTATACAATGTAAGAGGTTTTTTTTTGTCTTTTTTTTTTGTTTTTTAAAAGGACATGCTATGTTTATTTTTTCCTAAAACAAAACAAATTAGAAGCTGACATCAAAAGCCACTACTGCAACGCCCTTGAACAGCAGTTCTATTTTGAAAAGGGTGACAGCATTTCTGCTTATTCAGATGTTATTTTATTTTCCTAGATCTGATAAGGAAGGGGAATAAATTAAGAAAAAAAAACATCAACAATAACCAACTTATCCCAACTTATCTAAAAAGGAATCCAAACGAAAAACAAATAAAAAATCAAAATCGCCAGTGATAAGGAAAGGGAATAAATTAAGAAAAAAAAACATCAACAATAACTCCAAACGAAAAACAAAATCGCCCACCGAAAAACAAAACAGTTATAGTACATGCACTATAACAAACAGTTATAGTGCATTATTTTCATCGCGAATAATGGAATAGCCCGCTTTTTAGAATACTTTTCTGTGGAAAAATGGCTATTCCAATAAGCGGGCTCAACTGTATAAGGTCTGGTGGGGTGAAATGGTCAATGGGGAAAGTGGTCATACTTCAAATAAAAAACTGTAGTTTACAAGTAAGTGCTCAAATGAGTAATTTTTTTTAAAATTTTGAAATTTGAATGTTTTCTCAGGTTTGAAAAAGAGTAAAAAAAGCATTTCAACTTGCTAAAAAGTTGTTAAGAATTATTTTTCAGGAATGCGTTTAGTTCAAATAGAAGGAAAATATATAAAAATTAGAATGGTGTTTGTTCTTTTTTTTTAATGAAAATTAGGAGCTCTATCTGTCTTGCCGATTGAAAACAGCAGTTGCACGAATGTGCATAAAAATCGGTTGCATGTGAATATTTTTCTCAAAAAAAAAATGTTTTATCTCATGTTCAGACATGTAATAAAATAATCTAAAAAGTTCGTTCTAAAAAAAATCCCCCATAAAATCGATTTTTTTGAGCCCTTTATAGCAGGATCCCTTCTTAAAAAATAAATAAATAAATAAATACAAACTGTTAAAGGATTCAACTAAGAAGCGACTGACCATATAACAATATTTAGTTTATTTTTCCCTAACAATTTTTAACTTACAATGAAATAAAATAAAAGATAGCAAAAAAAGAAAAAAAAATGTTAAATCAAGTCAATTTAATAACAATTTTGTTGATAAAATATAACATTTCTTTGTTTCAATCTAAATTACACCCCTTGTCATGAATTAAATTAAAAGATTGCAAATAAAGTATTAACAAAATTCAAGTTAGAAAAAATTTTTAATAAAATATTTCTCTCACTTTTCAGAAGAATTACTTAAATTGCGAAGCATTTTGCAACCTCTTTCTTCGCGTTCTCAATGCAGAATGAGAAACGCGAGCACTCGGTTCGGGCCTCTGAGGCCCGAACCGATATTTTTGGGGGGAAAGAGGGTCTGTACATTCTTGAAAAACATGTGGTCAGTAAGAAGGTGACCCTGAATGCAGCTACTGTGGACCTCGTCCATTTCCGGTGAAGGGGTGATTTTTGGCAGCGAATTTAAATAATGACCGGGCCTGAGAGGCCCCATGCGAGTGCTCGCGGGTTAAGAGCCTGGTAGAAATCAGGTCTCCAGATATACACCATTTTTGATTTTGCTAAAAATTTTACGGTGGAATCATCTAAATATTTCAGCAGACATATTTTTCTTTTTCCCCAAAAAAACTTTTGGGAACCTGTAAAAATTTGTAAAGTTTAGACCTAGTGTTTTTCTAAAATCAACCTTTTTTGTGTGTGTGCCTACGTAAAAACTCAAGAAATGGCGAAAAATAAAGTTTCGTTTTTTACTAAAAGAATTTATTTTTTTCTCGCGACTAATAGAGCTTGATTGTTTTCCTAGGTGCTATTTTAAAGCTCTTGGAACAGAATTTCAGATGATATGTCCTTTGGCAAGGTTGAGGATCCACAATATTTTAAGGTCATAAAAAGCGTTGAATTGTTTGTTTCTTCCAAACAAAAACAAAAAAAAAAAAAAAAATAGATAAATAGACAAAGTAAATAAATAAATAAATAAATAAAAGTTAATATGGTGTACATGTGATAAAAAAAATTCATAATGGGATTGCAAAGACATTAATCTAAAAAGCAATAACAAAAGTCTTTGATAGAGCTGAATTTTGCAATTATTTCTGTCATGTAATTGATAACAACGGTAATTGAAAATATGACAAGTAATAATTGAAATCCCATTCTTTATATTGCCGAGGATGTGGCTAGATATTCAGCCTGCGATTGCAAAGGGCCCATAATGAAAAATTGATGAAAAATGAGACAATGCTTTTTATGACCTTGAAA
This sequence comes from Uloborus plumipes, assembly GCA_038373865.1. NCBI lineage: Eukaryota > Metazoa > Arthropoda > Arachnida > Araneae > Uloboridae > Uloborus > Uloborus plumipes. The sequence continues at coordinate 33,429 of JAXGGA010009667.1, forward strand.
TATTAATGACCCACAACCTTGCCAAATGACACATCATTCAAAATTCTGGTTCAAGAGTGTTCAAAAAACACCTAGGAAAACACTCAAGCTCCATTAATAGCGAGAAAAAAAATTCTTTTTGTAAAAAAGCGAACCCTAAACTTTCTCCATTTTTTGAGATTTACAGACGTGCACACAAAAACTAAAGTTCAAAAATGTCTAAAAAAGATTTTTTTCATCAAAACATAAGTACAATATATTCTGTAAATTTTAAAAGAACAAATTAATATGATCTTTTAAGGTCCATGTCTTCTTTTCTTAGATTTCGTGTGGAATGACATCAGGGGTCAATCCAGGATATTTGACCAAGGTCCTGTTTTTGGAATTTTGTGAAAAATAGTTACGGCAAAAATATTTCCAATCGTTCCGTAAACTCGGATTTCTGTGAAGAGTGTTTTGAGTGTGAGATTTTTGTGAAAGGTCTATTTTTGAGTGACTGAATTTTGCAAAGAATCTCTTTTCGAGTTTCTGAATTTTGTGAAGGGTCCTTTTTTGAGTGACTGAATTTTGTGAAGGGTCCTTTTTTGAGTGCCTGAATTTTGTGAAGGGTCCTTTAACGGACCTAATTTCTCTCTAGTTTGACCCCTGGACGTACACGTTTTTGATCTGCAATAGCCCTTAAAAACTGGTTTGTCTCAAAAATAAAACTTATGTCTTTTACTTAAGTGAGTTCTTTCTAATAATGTAAATAAAATTGAAATTTAAGATGACCCTTTTTAGATATTGCCGTTTGAAATTGAGACAAAATTGAGAAAAAGCATTTTTGACTGGAATTTCAACTTGAATAATTCAGCAAGTAGTTGAGCTATCAAGATGCTACTTGCACACCTTTCGGACATAGTGTCAAGCAACAAACGAGGAAAAAGTTAGCTTCAGAAAGTCATTCTCTCAGCAGATACAAGCTGATAACGTTTGGTAGAAATTTGATAAAAAACGATTTTCAACCAAATTTGGCAACAAATTGTAAAAAATTTACAGTGCATTGAGCTTTTCTTACACAAGTAGGCCACCCTAAACAGTGATCAGAATCACCAAATTTGAGCCTAATAATCATCTTAGGTCGCGAGAAATAAAAGCACAAATTTGACGATTTGGTCATTTTTTTCACGACTTGAAAAAGAGACCTTTACAAAATTATTTATTATTAGCTGAACCATTCGACTTATGATGCTATAATTTGGTATGGCTTCATACAAGTCTTATATGTACATCCAAAAAAATTTTTATCAAAATCGTAGGGGATCAAGTGGGGACGACTCGGACACTTGATATGGAATGACCTCTTTTCCGTGTTGACCATATCCTATCGAAAACAAATATATTTAGATTCAAAATGCTTTATGACTAGAGAATTTCGTTTCAATATGAGATCAGCAATGAGGGTCAGGGGTTGCTTAAATTTTTAATTAAATCTTAGTACAGTGAAATCTGTGTATAACGATACTCAAGGGACCGAGAAAAAATATCGTTATAGACAGATTATCATTATAGACAGTTTTGCATTGAGTAGATGGGAAGTTGGCTGGGACAAAATCAAAATATCTTAATAGGCAGGTTTATCGTTATGTACAGTATCGTTATACACAGGTTTCACTGTACTTGTTTACTTCATAATTAAAAGAATGTACAGTATGTAGCCCTAAATCGGGCAACAATGGGACACAACACAGTTCTAGGTTTTGGAATTTTCAGAATTTCAAGCAAATGTCAAAGTTTTCACAACACAGCAGACACTTTTTGAATAATCACTTTAATGAAAGTTTTAAGAATTACAGTAAAACGTCCGAGTAACGGGACAGTCATGGAACCAGAAGTTTTGTCCGTTATTGGGAGGTGTCTGCTATTAGGAAGGATTACTTTTTGAGGATTTTGCTATTACAGATTTTACCTATTAATTTCATGAAATTTTTATGTTAAATATGTACCATTGCCATCATCATGCACTACAATACTTATAATTGCTCATTATTTACTATATCGTGTTTTAACTCATCTCATTTTACCTTTATATTTTTAAATGCTAGTGTACCTTTTATTACAACCGAATCCTTTAACGCCTACCCCTTCTTTTACCATATTGTTTTATTTGAAGCATATTTTTCGGCTGCTTACGCATTTTTCTCTACTTTTCTATGATTTTCTGTATGATATTCACATGAACAAATAGAATTGTAAATATGTTGACGGCCCCTATCTTACTATCATATTTATATACCCAGTCATTTTTATTTAAACTATAACTTGCATAGATTTTTAAATATACTGAATTCTTTTTTGTTTCCTAAAAAAATGTTTAAAATTTAAAACGCACATTTTAGCAGCCATCCATTTTTTTTCCCATCGGCATCGTTGGCCGATGCTAACTTGACAAAAACATCAGCCCATCAGCCGTCTTTTAAAAATCGGCCAACAATCCGCATGAGCAAAAATTTGCCATTGGTCGAGCCCTAGAAATTATACCCTTAACTTTTTCATTTGTCATTTTGACCTAAGTGTTATACATGCATCACTTGACATTGCTTTAATTTTTGAGGTAGTCCAGGAGACCCAGTTACTAATTTTTTATCTTCAGTAAAAATACTAAACCAATTATTCATTTTGGTAAAAATTTACTATCACGAAAAGAATAAATTTTCAATTCATCAATCGTATACATGTAATCAATATTGGAATTAAAAAATTCCTTTAAAAAAATTCTCAAGTAAAATTTAACATTTTTCAAATATAAAAAATGTTTTAAAAACATAAATACACAACTTTTTCTTCTTTTATATATTGTGAATAAAAACAATATTGAGCATTAAAATATAAAGCATAAACTAAGATTAAATTATATGTGAAAATATTTTGAAAAAAAAGTAAGATATCAGATTACACGATTACAAGGCTAAATTACGGTTATTGAAAGCAAAATTACAATTACACATGGAATACTTGATTAAAATTACGATTACACAATTACGAGTGTCCCATTTCCAAATTATGATTATGAAAAAACATAATCGACTACGCGGATTAGGATTACGTAATCAGCGATTACTCCAAGTCTGATTTTAACTAATGTCTTTATCTATCTTTGAAATTTTTGTAGCATTTAACTTTTTCGTATTTAACGTTTTTAAAGAGCATTGAAGTTTGATTACAATTTTATTTTAATTACACTGCTCGACATTGAAAATGCAACACCAAGAAAGAGTGGTCAGAAATTGATGAAATTTGGTAAGAAGACAGAGACAGCATGGAACAATAAGTGATATTTATTTCAAAATAAATAAGCAAAATTTAGAGCGAGGACGGCGTCGGCTCAGTAAGAAGTAGGACCACCGCGGACAGCGATGCACGAAGAAACACGTCTAGGCATGGAGTCGATAAGCCTGCGGATGGTGTCCTGAGGGATGGCACTCCATTCCCTTTCAACCATTTGCCTCAGTTCGTCCTCTGAACGAGGCAGTGACAGGTTCTGCAAACGGCGTCCAATCACGTCCCACACATGTTCGATTGGTGACAAGTCAGGAGAGTATGGTGGCCAGGAAAGCATCTGTACACCTTGTAGAGTATGTTGGCTGATTCGAGCACTGTGAAGCCGGGCGTTATCCTGTTGAAAAATTGCATTTGGCAGACCCTGAAGGTAGGGGATTGCCACCGGCCGCAGTACATTATCTACATATCGTTGGGCCGTCATAGTGCCTCGAATACGAACTAGAGGTGATACGGAATTGTATGCAATAGCGCCCCAAATCATTATGCCACGTTGTCGCGCTGTGGGGCGTTCCACAGTTACTGCCGGATTCGATCTTTCTCCACGTCGACGCCACACACGTATGCGATGACTATCGCTGGACAAACAGAAGCGGGATTCATCTGAGAACACTACGGTTTGCCATTCTGCCATCCACGTCGCTCTGGTCCGGCACCATTCCAAACGTTGGAGTCTGTGCTGTGAGGTCAATGGCAGTCTTCTTAGCGGGCGCCGTGATTGCAGGCCACGTGCAACCAGTCGACAGGAAATGGTTCTGGTCGACACAGGAACATCCAGGGTACCTTGCACGTGCTGCAGAATCGACGTACAAGTGACTTGCGGGTCCGCCACAGCTTGTCGGTGAATCCGTCGATCTAAGCGGTCTGACGTCACTCTGGCTGCACCTGCACCCCTCAATGTGGCTACATTTCCTCCTTCCAACCATCTCCGACACAGCCGATGCACACTGCTTGCATCCATGTGGGTATCAGCTGCAATTTGACGTATGGACCAACCTCCCCTTCTCAGTCCGATCACCATACCCCTTGTAAAGTCGTCTATATGCTGGAAGTGTCTTTGTTGAGGATGGCGTGGCATTTCCTCCTATCACACGTATCCTTCGAGACAAAAACCAAATTTCTCCGATAATTAGTCTGGCAGAAAAACCAACATGAACACAGCCCACTTTTCAACTTCATTCTCTTATATCTTACTTCACGTGCGTCGGAGAGCTGTGCATTTCATATCATTTGCATAACTCAGTGACGTGCGTCTACGGTAAAATTTGCATGCATTTCTGTCCACTCCTTCTTGGTGTTGCATTTTCAATGTCGAGCAGTGTATTTAGTAAAAATAAAAATTCATCTTATTTGTTTGGCTGTATTAAGGCCAGGGTGTCAATGATTTAAATCAATTGATTTTTTTTAAAAAAATCATTGATTTAAATCACTTTTTATTTTAATCCTTAAAAAATTCTCTTGGACAATCCCAATTTTATTATTTTTACCAATTTCTTTTAGAGCTTTGATTTCCATCTAATAAATGGAAAAGTAATCCTACTCATCCCCCCTCTACAGATGCTGGAAGGTTGCAGTCCAAATAATATGTATGCACAAATAGTGCTATTTGTTGTCTAATATGTGAAATAAAGAAAATACATGATGGTGCAGGGCAGGTGTTGCAAAGAGTGAATTGAGGGAGGAAGTACATAATAGAATGTGTGTGATATACTTTCAGTGAAAAGAAAAAACAAAAACAGCCAAACAGAAGATGAATTTTCTATGCCTTGCATTATCAACGGGGGGGGGGGGGGGGGCAGTCTTAATTAGCAGCTGAAATGGAATATATTCCAGCTTTACAAAACAAAAGCAAAATAAAGAGGGGGAGGGGTGAATGAAGTGAGGATTGGGTTGAGCTTCCTGCCCCATTTGATTTTTATCTTAGCTAGTAGACAGGATTATTTTTAGATTGGCTCCTAACACTTTTTTCTAAGTTTCTTACTGGTAAACCTTTACTTTAAAGGTGTTTTTGTATTTTTAAAAACTTAAAAGTAAGTTGTTCATAAATAAAAATTAATTATTAACTGAAGTTTCTAATTTTTTAAAAAAAAATCAAAAAAATCCGATTTAAATCAAAAAAATCCGATTTTTTTGATTTTTTTACACCCTGATTAAGGCATAGAATCAGCACTATGTATATGCCATTTTTGATTCAACATTAAAAATGAAGGTCAATTTACATAGCAGATGCAAAAAGATCAGGACTTTCAAAATGAAATCATTTAAAGTATGAAAACAGCATAGACAGAATTTATAAGTAAAAATGCTTTAGGAATTGCATTTGAAAGCTCTACCATAAACATATCATTATTATCGACATAACCAAAGCAAAAATAAAATTAATCCAGTGAGTTAAACTTCAACTTTTTTTGACATCATGATTCTCAAGTACAGGTCACAGAATTTTAATAAAAAAATTATTTCTTTGCCTCTCACAAAGAGTAAATAAGCACCAAAGATGAGAAAAATTCAATTCTCATATCGGATGTAAACAAATATTACTTATTTTTAAATGAAGGTTTTGAAACTATAAAAAAGGCAATAACAGAATTTATTAAAGTAAAATAATTTTAGAATGGCATTTTAACAGGTTTGTTCAATGAATATTACTAATAATTATTGGTACAATCATCGAAAATTAGGGGTAAGTAAGGTGGAAAGATAAAAACATAACGAAAAATACTGAATTTCCAAACATGAAAATACCAGAAATTCGGTTAACCCGTTCTGGACGAGCGCCGTAAATATACGACAGCGCGAGCTGCCCTACGTGGCCGACCGACGTAAATATACGACAGCGAAAAATTTGTTTTGGGCCTAGCCGACTAACGTAAATATACAACAGCAAAGAATGTCTTTTTGACAAAAAATGTCTTAGAACTACTGTCTTTCATTTTGGACGCACTTTTGGAACGAAATAGCTTCTATCAGATGGCTCTATCAGATGGCGTTACTTAGCCACTTTTTTTCATTAGATTTTTCTGGTTCCTTTATATATATCTCTCTGATATCAAAGCAGAGGGTATGTGAAGTACCTGAGAGATTTGCGGTAATATAAACAGAAACGCATGCAAGCAGTTCAAAAAGAGAAGCACCTGATGAAGGCAGGCGTTGCTTATTCCCCTTTTTTTTTTTTCAAAAGATTGCTCTGGTTCCTTTATATATATCTCTCTGATGTTAGTGAGGGGAATATCAAGTGTGTGAGATTTTTTAAGCTGCAACATGTGGTGAAAATCCTATTAATTCATTTTAAAAGCATTAATAGTTTCCATTCTGTTTTAAGGATGGGGCTTTTATGGGAGACATATGGGAAAACTTAGGTTTTACTTTAGTATTCATTTGGAAAAGATGGAAAAAAGCTTCAAAGGAAATGTGCAGTTTGTTCAAAGCACAATAAAAGACTTAAAACTGGTTACGAATGAATAATGTGCAATGTCAGTCTCTGCATCGATCCGTGTTTCGAAATTTTTCATACCGCTTTACATTATTAACTATTGCAATAATCCTCATTATTAATGTGTGTCATGATGTTAAGTGTGAAGATTTTTCATGTTCCTTTTGTGTTTAGTGTCAATATTTAGTGTTCAATTTATAGGTAGTTTTAGTTGTAGAAAAATACAATAAATTTATATTTTTAGTGTTAAATATCAGTTATTTTAACAATTTTTTTTTTTTGGTTATGATTGAAAATATATTTAATCTTATCTCATCTTCAAAAATGGTATAATTTTTTTGAAAAGTGTTCATTTTATCGATTGTTATGCAATGCGTAGTTTCCGAAATCGCTTATTAGGCTTAGTGGGAGAAAATGCTACGGCCCGTGAGTGCAGTTCGCGTTAACGCCTGTCGGCCTGAGAGAGCGTTTTCTTCTGCGGGCTGCCGTCCCGAACGGGTTTAAGACCAGAACACAATCACCCCTGAGAGATACTAAGTAAATTAGATTTGATTATTTAAACAAACGAAAATGACTACAGCATATTCAGTTTTATAATATTTACGGTCAAAGAAACAAAAAATTTTTAACAAAACAGCTGGATTTTTTTTTTTTGTGCAATATTTTAATAAAATTTCATCTGATTTCATCTCAATGTGACACAGAATGATTTTGGTTGTTTGAAATTCAATTTGCATAAATAACATTACTAATAGCAACGCACCCCCCCCCCCACACACACACACATACTTATATGTTAAAAAAAAAAATTTACATAATTGGGAGTTCCTTCCTGCAAGTTTTTTAAGCTGAAGCTTTAAAGACCTTTTGAGAATGTCTTTGGGTTACCTTTAATGAGGAAGGAAGGGGTTGGCCCAGAGCTCTTCTGCCATAACTTTTTATGAACTGATGAAGTCCTAAAAACTCAATTTTAGCTTTTTTTTAACAACTTCACATGAAGATTCAGGGGACTGCCCTCACAGAATTTCTTAATTCGAGTTATAAAGATCCAATTTTAAGAAATCTTTAACAAAGTTCCTATTTTGTACACATATTTCTAAAAACTGTGGGCCTCACATACAATTTAATAAAATGAAAATCCACATTATGGTTGCAAATTTCAAGAAGTGGTTATTAACTTTAAAGGTGACCACTAATAAAGCTAAGTGTACCGGTTACTAATCGAATTGTTGTTCGCACCACTAGGTGCAGTGAAGGATAGGGTTTTGGGAGTTAAACAACCCTAAGAAACCATGCATTTTACATTTTTGCCAATCCTAGTACAGTAGTTTAAGCACATGTAGAGACTGTTCTGATCCCCTCTCCCCAGAGGATAATTCTGTAGTGCTTGGGTAATACATTTAATTTCATCTATAATAAATATACTTTTATTTTATAGCACTACACTTCAAGAAGATATTGAAGTAAAGTCATGCTTTTAAACAACAGGTTTCATTACAAACAGGAACATTTTTAAGAATAAAGAGTAGAAACAAATAATTTATGAACTATGACATTCAAAAAGTAAAAAAGAAAACTATAAATTACTTAACCATAAACACATGAATATCAACTAATTTACTAAAACTACTTTTGTCAAAACTGAGATTTATTACAAGAATGACAGAAAATAAAAATATTACCACCAGCTTATACCTTTGCATATGACAAAAGAGTATCATTTTTAAAACATAAATTACTTTAAATGTCAACCAATACATGCAAAATGAATACTTGCTAAAACTCAGTCAGATTATAATACATTTTAAATGTTAATGATGCAGCACATATCATGCAATTTAGCAAAAATGTAATATTAGTGGCTATTAGTAATTATAACACACATTTACAGCACAAAACATATTCAGTTACATTTTCATGTATCAAAGCATATCATCATATTAGTCAAAAGTGAAGAAAAATGACACATCGAAAATTAAGGGGTTAATTTATGAAATAAGAACAAAAGTTTTAAAATATCAGTTTAATTATAAAGTTAACAACGTCAGATATGAATAAAACAATAAAAAACAAAAAAGTAACAAAATACTTGGCTTACTTTTATAACCATCTCTTATCACAGCAAAATTACGATGTGGTAACATTAGTTAAAGTTTCGATGATTCACTAAATTGAATGTGACACATTTCGGAGTTTTCAGCACGAATGCATAAAGACCAAACATTTTCACGATCAGTGCCTTGCAAATTACCACAATCAAGAATGACTGGATTGAGACAGAGCAACTGAGTTCAATTTATCAAAATACCGCGCGACACAGACAATATACTTTCATTTCCGACAAACGCAAGAGTTCACTCACCTCATGGAGCACGCCCCTTAGACTTTATACAATCATAGGATATTTGTTTGAATACAAATCAAACAATATAATTTTAGAAAAACCCACGTATATATACCGTGGATGAACATTTTGTTCAACCATTTATAAACATAGTAGTTTATGATTCTATTTGCTAGTAGCAACAACGTTTAACCGCTGTTGCCATTGCCGCTATGTGAAATAAAAGCTTTGTTACTTTGTTTATAAATGAATATCATTGTGAGTTCGTGTGGAAACATTTTGCCTTCGCATTATATGAGCAGTCGCAAATATTAGTTTACGTTGTTTACGTGAGGCATGAATTATACTCCATTAGCTCTGTACTGAGCTCTATACTTTGTCTCCAATTAGCTCACAAATAATTTATGAACAGAGATTTGCAAGACATTTTTTAATCTTTCATTCATTAGAAAAGTAAGGAATAATAGCATCGAGGATCAACACGAGATCTTCAAATTTTCCGAGTTGGAGAAAAAACTTCAAAATTTTCTCACTTTATTTGTCTTCTTTTAAGTTCTTACATCGGATATAAAATTAATAAAGAAAAATGGCAAATTTGCTGTCCCCAGAAAATGCCGTCCAAAGCCAATGCCCGGCTTTCTTCCATCCCGGCGTGGTTTCTATCATGCATTTTTGCTGCTTATCAAAGCTATCTTATTAGAAATGTTGTAAAGGAAAGACTCATCCTTTATTTGGTCCAAAATTCTTTCTATTTAATTGTTTTTTCCTGATTTTAAAACTCATCAGAAAACCATTCAAAATATTTTCAGTTATGACTTATCAGAACCCTTCCCAAAGATACGTGCCACATATTAAAATATAATAATGATGTTCTTCTTGCGACTGAGATGACATTCATCCCAAAAGTTTTTGCTTTAAAAAGTTGGGGGTGGAACGTATTTACCCCAGAAATGCTTAGCCTTTTCGCTTCGGTGGTTCTTCCGAAACAGCTTTTATTTGGAAGAGACAGTGGTGAATAACTCCTTTGCACAAATCAAGGGGAAAAGATATGGACTGTATCTGATATCTGCAATCACAAAAGTATGGGCTATTATGATATGCCAGTTGCCAGTGCTTTTATACTAGGCAGAAAGCTCCGTTCCGGTAGATTATTTCAGGTAGCGTAGTCGTTGTTGGACGATATCGTAAAATTACCAATGCAATAAAGATCTTTGATATAAAACACTGCCTGAGAGGATGTCCACCAATGTCACTGTTTAAGGGAGAAGGGGCTCATGGAATTGTGTTACATTGTAAAAAAAATAGAGGGCTAACACAAAAAGTGTAACATTATGCATTTTTCAAAGAATTTGTTTACGAAAATAGCGTGACTAGTAACAATGGAAAAAGGGGATATAGTGAAGTGCGACACTGACAATTGAGGAGTGTCTAGGCGGGTCAAAATGTTGAAAAAAGTGTGGTGTGACATGATTTACGGACAGCTCCTTAGTGAAATATCGCCGTATATCTTTTTTGTAACATTGCGACGATATCGTCAATGACAATGCAGTCATCAACTAGCGTGCAAATACTATATCTGCCTATATCGATATATATATCATCACACAAGATCGTAGCCGATATAATTCGCAATTTAAAAATTTAAATTTTTTTACACCCTAAGTAACTTTATATTTCATCATTCCAAATCGTAAAATTTGGATTCGAAATCGTAAAATTGATTGGACTCAACACGGGAGCATTTAGAAACTCGCGACCGGTTGCGATCGGTCAACCGATCGCGATCGGTCGTGTTTAGAAACTCCGGTCGATGACGTCAAACACTGCCCACCCATGTTTATAAACTCCGGTGGTGGTCGTAGCGGTCACGACCGGAGCGCCCGACGATTTACGACGGCAAATAGGTTACGTGATTAGGAAGTACCGTTTGCGCGTAAAAAGTGCCATTTAACTTTTAGTTTCGCAGCGCAGCCAGCGAGTTCGAGACTTCAAGATAAGCTCCATGACGCTCGTTTTTGTGTGCAGCGTCTGAGACAACGAAAGTTGTATTTTACATATAGAAGAGCATACGTTGGACTCGAATGCACAAAACTCCCCACAACAAAATCAATCATCAGTTTCTTGGCCACGAAAAAAGTCTTACTACGAAAAAAAAAAAAATCTAATATTTTTCTTAATTTGTTTCATAAACCATAATCTTGTTCCTAATCTCTTCAAATTTACAAGCTCAAATATTGTGAAATGAGATTTTTTTTTTACTTTTTAAAAAATAACAAAAATTGTCTTCATGCTATATAAGCATGTACATTTGTTCACGATTGGGGCACATTTGAGCGCTTTAAATAAAACAAAATTAAAATTGCAAAGAGTTTATTTTCGCAAAAATTGAAAACTGCCTTCTTTCTCCTCATTGATAGACTTGACTCTTGTCTTGACACTTTCAAAAATTATTTTTAAACAAGGTACAGAATCGTAAGATTCCGGACTTATCAAAATTTAGAAAATGTGATTAATAAATCATCATACACAATAAGGAAACTATACACTTTTATAAAATTAATTTTCATGGTGCAAGATCTAAAGATGTATCAATTGGCTTCATAGCAGAACCATCGGTAAAAGCTTGATTTAATTCCAAATTTTGCTTGAATGACAAAACTCCAATTTTTTCTACCAATTCTTGGAAGCTTTCCAGCTTCTATTGAGGGTTTTTTTCCCCATAATATTCAAAAATTTTAAGTTTGGGAAAATTGCGCTGCTCCATGTGTGTGCCCTTTCTCCCCTACAATTTTTATTTTTCCTATTACATGTTATGATTAAAAAAGAGGTATGTCAAGCACAATGAAAGAGAAAAGACTTATAATACATGAGTTTTCATAACTAGATAAAATATGAAACACCACATACTATATTTTCAATGAAATCCATCGTAGAAAGATGAAAACGAAAATTGCTTTTGAAAACCCTATCATTCACAGGGGCGGCCCTAGCAGTTTTGCCAGTCCGGACAAAAATGCAAAATGCCACCCCTCTTAAAGTTTGAAAAGAAATAAATTGCTTATAAATACAACTTAATAAATAGATGTTGTGAATTAAAAACTGTGACAAAATAAAATCCTATATTCAGGGTCGGATTTAAACCGAATATCGCCCTAAGCTATTTTAGATATAGGGCCTCTTTTGTAGTCCCTGAAACTATATTGTAGGCTTTTTTTTTGTCCTTTTTTTTTCGATGTTTCAGAAGCTCTTGCCCGCCCCCCCCCCTCTCCCCTCCTGTTTTTGCACTTCATACTGTCTTCATTTATTTTTACTTTATTCATTGCTATTGACATTGGGGAGGGATGAGTATAAGGAAGAAAAATAGGCAAACAATACCTTTTAAAAGTTATACCTCCTTTTGCAAACTAAAATCAATTTAAATAAAAATTGCTTGTGCTTGTGGTTCTATAAATCAGTGACATTAATCGACAAGGAAAAAGAGCTTGGGAGGAGAAAAGAAAACTGACATTGACTTTCGATATAAAGTTAGTGTTAGATCGTCGCTCCAATCTACCGACTAACACAACACTGAATTAAATGTAAAATGATCAATAAAAAAAAATGCATTAAATGATTTAAAGGAAATGGTGTGAATATTTAAAAAACAGAAAAGTAACATCCCGAAGCCCGGCCACAAGGACAATTGATGCTTTATGCATTTGATAAAAAATAAAGTTGCTGCACTTATCAAAGAGTTTCAAAGATTTATTTAATTGTTTTCAAGACATCTAGAACAATTATATTTAAGGCAATTTATTTGCACTTTCCAGCCTCTGGCATTTTAATACTGAATTGCTTAGTTTCACAGATTGCACTAACTTTGTAAGAAACGTCTGCTTTAAGTTAAGAAATATAGATATTACTAAAGATTTCTCTCAATATTGTTTTTTAATGGGTTTATATAAGTACTAAAAATATGTAACACGTCCTAAATTTTTAAGTCTATATATAAATACAATCAATTATTTAAAATTCGTAAAATTAGCATTTAAAAAATGCAGTTAATTGTAGCTGATGCATACTTTTATGGCAACTGGATGAGAGGTTAATAATTTGCTTGCTATATCAGAACTACCAGGTAATGTATCGTTGAAAATGTATTATTATGCATTGGTAAATGTATTGCAGGAGTATTAAGAAAAAAAAAGTTTTTTTTTCTTTTAAATTCATTTTGACTTTTAAGCCTGCAAAATTTCTGAGTCAGTTTTTAAATCAATCTGTTCAGCTAATTCATAACTTGGCTGCGATTATTTTTCATTGGAAAGTATTTATCACGTCTGGAATAATTATTTAAATCAGCAACGTAAGCAGTCAGCTTCAGCTTCTAATCTGTTTCTGAATTTTGCTTTTGTCATAGCACAGGAAGAGAAAGATGTTTCGCCCACTTATGTTGAAACAATTAACAATGTTTCACAGCTTTTTTGGAAATTTAAGGATTCTGTGTAATGTCATTCTACAAATGCATTTTTAGTTCCAATTGATTGTCAGTAGTTACATCAATTTGCTGTTTTTTTTTTTTAAATCAAGAGCTAGGAGGTGTCAGTTATGAAGTATAGTTTTGATCCAAGATAATTTTTCTTTTTGAGTAGGAAAATATTTAAGAAATGCTTTGGAAATATTAAAGAACATTTGATCTTTTATAAGAATTGTAATTTTATTAAAAGTTTGGTGCTATGATTGAACAAATAGTGATCACTAGCTGAGCTACTTTCAAATGTCTAAGAAACCCTACGGTTTCCCAGAATCCAAGTTGAAAACCTTTGTGCTAGATCAAGCGTAGTTATATGCCTTGTTTCTTTCTACAATTTTTTCTCTACACAATTTGCAAAACTTGTATCAGGGGCACCACCCCAGTGGGAGGATACTATGACCTCCAAAAAAAATTTCATATTTGGCAAATTTTTACTAATGATTCGGAAAATTTAAAAATAGTGAGACAGTTTTGTAATATTACCATCATGCGTTATTTAATTTATTTATTTATCTATTTTTTCAATGATGTTTTATATCTCTTCTCAGCAGATATAAGTATTTATGCATGCACACATTTTATTATTTTCTTGTTTATTCGTTCGTTAAAATTCGGCGCTTCATTTGATGAATTGAGATCCCCCCCCCCCAAAAAAAAAAAAACAAAAAAAACTGCGCTTTATGTCCCCGAGCTTCTTTCGGCAATTCCAAAATCTTGACGTTCTTAAAGTTATCTGCTGCAGTTTGTTTTTTAAAATGTCTCCATTAACAATTATAGTTTCTAAATATTCGTTTATTTTATAAATATATATTCGTTTGTTTTAATAGGCTATGTTGAAATAGCCGAAAATGTTGTCTTGAAATGGATTTTTTTAAATAACACGCGCAAACACCGCTACATTCATACCTTTCAGGATTCCTAAGTGTAAAAAGAATCATATTTGTTAAATTTTTTTGAACGTTTCTTTCCTTGAAGAAAATTTATTTTATTATTCGAACCAAAATGCCGCCCCTAAAATTTGCCGCCTCGGACAGGGGTTCGGAATGTCCGCCCGGCCGACTAACAACTTTTTCTTAATACACAGCTCCATACGCTGAATTTTATACTTTACTTTCGCAGAAAGCATAATTTCGTCTTCGGAAGACGAAGAAGATGATTCAGTTTGATCTGAATCAGAACTTCTTAATATTAAATTTACCAAAAGCGCTGCTTCATCCAAGGCGCTAAGAAAATAAAACGACGCTCGACCGGTCGCGGTGTTGTTTATAAACTCCTTCGGTTCTCGGGATGCCCGTGACGTTACAGCCACGACCGGTCGCGCCCGCTTCGACCGAGGCTGGGTAGTTTCTAAACGCGCCCCATGAATGGGCTGAAATTTTCAGAAAATGCAAAGTAGGGTATGATGTGCAAATGATTAGAATTTTAGACTCGCAGCGCATGCGTACGCTGAGCAGCGCCCTCTGAACGCCGGATTTATCGGAATAAATAGACGGCTGCAGCAAGGTGTGTATGGTTATAGATGGTTATCTGCTTGTGATAAACGTTAGCTCAGACGTTGCTTATGCTTCTTCGACGAAGAAGAGTGAGGTTTCAACAACTTACGGAGTTTGAACGGGGGACGAATTATCAGCCTTCGTGAAGCTGGATTGTCTTATCGTGAAGTAGCCGCTCGTGTGCAGCGTAACAGCAGCAGTGATGCGTGTTCAGAAGCAGTGGACAACTCGAAAATCCGGGAGTGGACCCCGAAATGTGACGTCAGCGCGCAATGATAGATACCTGATCGGCATGGTGCTAACGGACCGTACAGCTTCTTCTAGACAACTGGCAACACAGTGGTCAACAGCTACAGGTGTTTCATTGTGTGCTTCATCAATTTGTAAACGTCTGCTGCAGCGTGAACTGCGCACAAGGACTCCTTTATACAGGATCCCCCTCACGCTAAACCCTCGCCGCCGGCGGCTAAAATGGGCCAATCAGCATAAGGTGAAGGTCTGGCGTGCTGATTGGCAGTATGTGGTGTTTTCTGACGAATTCCGCTTTAATTTGTGGTACCATAATGGCCGCATTCGAGTCCGACCCTATGCCGGTGAAGGCCACCTTCCAAAATGCATTATCGAATGCCACAGTGGACGAACACCTGGAGTCATGGTCTGGGATACCATATCATATCACGGACGATGCTCGTATTGTGGGTAACCTGAACAGCAATCGGAACATCAATGAAGTTCTACAGCCCCAAGCTGTCCTCTTCCTTCAAGTCTTGGCTGGCGCTGTATTTCAGCAGGATAATGCCCGCCCTCGTGTCGCTAGGACTGTTCAATTCTTCTTTGCATCGCAGCAGGTACAGCTTCTTCCCTGGCCAGCGTATTCCACGAATATGTCGCCGACTGAACATGTCTGGGATATCGTTGGTCGGCGTCTCGTTCGTGATTCTCGTTTTGTTGCTTCTACAGACGAACTTTGGGCATGCATACAAACAGTATGGAATGCTCTTGATCGGGCAGACATTAAAAATTTGTTTGATTCCATACCACGCCACGTAGCAGCTCTTATTGCAGCACGTGGTGGCTACATAAAATACTAATTTTAATATTTTTTTCTTGTTTGTTGACTCTTTCCAAGTTTAATCATTTATTTGTACCACTATCACTCAGCTGTGTATTAAATTTCTTTAATTGTGACTACTCCTTCATGGTGTTGTAATTTTTACAAACATGAGTTTATAAGCTTTGCAACTATAAACCGTTAAAAACAAGAGCTTTGACTACAGAATTACGAGCTTTTGCATTATTGTTGTTTCGATTTTATATCACCAAAAAATGTAAAAAAAAAAACATTAAACCGTTCTTCCTCAACAGTTTGCATGCGTGCTACACAAAAGCTAATGAGCACAATTCACAGAAATGCTTGACTGTATTTGCAAATAAATGCACTTTAAGCTTTCAACAATTTAGACCTCCAGTGTAATAAACATTTTTGTAACATAAGCCTAAAAATGCAATTCATTTAAGCGCATCCGCAATTTAGGAGCCCTTTTTCTTTCAGGGATCCTAGATCTTCAGGATTTAGATCTTGGAAGCTGAAAATTTGCATATGTTAGTGCCAAAGACATGTTTTCACCTCCGTAAAATTTCATCTAAATCGGGGGTGGTCGGAGTCGACATATTTTTTAACGACTCTTACTCCTTTGGCCCAAAATCCGTCTGAGTCCGACTCTACAGCCCTGACTACAATGACAGGTTATCGAGATTTAAGTGAGTTTGAAAGTGGCGTTTAGTCGGCCCAAGTGAGATGAGACATACAGGGTATCTGCTCAACCTGAACTTTTCAATTCCATGACTTTCCCTGACTTTCCATGACTTTTGCAAACTATTTTCCATGACTA